>JASSUY010024063.1:0-10671 GCA_032466535.1 Forpus xanthops | reverse complement strand
CATGTGAGACAGTGTCAAACGCTTTGCACAAGTCCAGGTAGATGGCATCAACTGCTCTACCCCTGTCCATCAGTTCCTTAGCCCCATCATAGAAGGGCACCCACCAATTTGGTCAGACAGGATTTCCCCCTAGTGAAGCCATTCTGGCTGTCACGAAACACCTTGTTGTTTTTCATTTGCCCCAGCATGCCTTCCAGAACAATTCGCTCTAAGATTTTGTCAGGCACACTTACAGAACAGCTTTCTCTAGGGTTGCATTTAGGTGACAGAAAGCTCCATAATCATCTCTAGGACTTCCAGAAGTGTATTTCCAGCACTTTGGAAAGGTGACTCCTTGTTCCTTGAAGGGTTCCCCCCCCACCCAGGGGGTTTCTTTTTCTTGCCAGAAGGTGCACCCTCCACACAAAGATCTAGTTACCAAGAAAATATTCAGGGTGCATTTAGCCTGAGAATTAATTTTATTTGTATTATTTATATTTTTATTTAGTATTTTATCATAAAATAATTTTAAAAATAAAATTAAATAAAAACATATATTTATCCTATTTGTATTTCCTATTTATCTCATTTCTAAGATCTAATTATAAGTGTAAACCCAACAAATTAAATACTTTAGTTGAACAGATTGCAACTCTAATGCCTTTTCAACCTAAAACTCTTCACATTCAATTGAATCCAGTTAGAAGCTGCAGCATGTTCCAACATGGCATGTATCTATCAGTCAACAGAGTAATGAAAGATGTTGCCAACTACAAAATTAAACTGTGTTTATGCTTTTATCAATATGCTTAGTTGGAAAGGATATTTTTTTTTTTTTTGCAGTTAAACAACATTTTCTGCAATAAGCATATTTGTAGTTTTTTATTATGAATATAACCTGGTTTATAAATTCTGAACTGTCACTTCTTAGGTGACAATTAGCGGTCTAAATGTATGTGGCTTATTATTGAGACAACCCAGCTTGGAAAAGTCTGCAGATGAAGATGGTGGTTCCATAGCAATTTTGTTAACATTATCTGCCAAACCATCCATCCTTTGCAAATAGTGTTGACAGAGTATGCCAGATCAGAGCTTTGATAAAGCTGACAGTTTTATTTTGTAACAACATTTGAGACTTTGACATTTTTTTAATTACAGATTATAACTAAACAATTTTTAAAAGTATTTAAGTGAAAATTGAATCTCAGTTTATAGATTTCATTATAAAATTTTCCACTTGGTAAGAGTGTGTATGTATATGTATATCGAACATGAGCTTCAGACAGACTTATAGTCATGGCATTAGGTTGCTGATTCAGAGGCAGTTTTCCATGTCAATTTATGCTGACAAGAGCAGTTACGTACATCAAGATTTCCCATGTTGTATAACACAATCTTTCCCATGAAGTTGCAGAGAATGTTATTTTGTGTTGTTTCAGCAAAGTCAGGCTTCCCAGCAAAAGTGAAAATTCACTGAAGCTAAAACTGCTGATTTCACTGCACATTTAGATGGCATCTTAATGAGAAGTACCTATCAGTTCTCTCATACTATTTCATCTGGATGGAGATATGCTTATTATTCATCTGAAAATAAGCTCAAATCCATGTAATTTCATTAAGTCTTTATAAATACTCTTAAAATATTCCCTTATTCTTGTACAATCATTTTATTGCCTCTAGTACAGGAATAACAACAGTGCAGTCCTTCAGTTGATGATTGCTGATATGTACACCATTTCTTCAAAGTAACAGGCATGGAACAGACCACCATTCTGGTTGATCCAACTTGCAGTAGAAATTTCTGAAGGCACAGATAAGCCTAACAGTTCGTGAAGAGACATTACTGTTAATTTCTTGCAGAGTAGGAGTAAATGAGCCAAAAGTATTCTGAAGTGCAGATGACTGCATGTTGAGCTGTAAACATAGCTTAAATTTACTTTCATCACTCATTTTTTCCCCATTTTTATTTATTACACTTGAAATAGCCAAAGATCAGGGATTACGGAACAATAATGCACGCTTTGATAGAACTTTTCTTCAAGGGATCCCTTCTTTTGGATTAGGTAGATGCTTAAGATAAGACAATCCCTAGATGAAGTAGAAAGAACTGATGGGGAGTTCACAGAAGAGTTTGGGTTGTGTAGAAGTCTGCTGTCAGTGGAGAAAGACTGTCTGATCCAAAGGAAAATAATATGCTAACAAATCATATAAATAAACAAAACAAAAGAAAAAAAACTTTGATAACTATTAAGGAAAGATAAAACATATTTTAGCTGAGCATTCAACTGCAGATTAGAAAGAACAGCTTTAATTATGATGATACTAGTAGCTAATTTGTGAGCAAGACCCATCAATGTAGCTGTTAAAAGCTACTGAATGGTTCACTAAATTAAAAGAAAGCAGAATTTTCTTTGTGAATGTCCTATTGCAACTATTTTTTTTAAAATTCCTGAACATATTGTCTTTCATTTTGCAAGCCATAAATGAATTGTAGATTTATGAAGTTAGCAGGAAGGTTTTTTTTTTCTTAGTTTTTTTTCTAAACTGAATACTGTGGTGTTCCTTAGAATTTCTTCTATTGCCTTTAAAACAGCTACTGACAGAAACAATTGACCATAGAATTATATCTCATATAACAATTACCATATTATTAACTATTAATTTTTTTTCTTGGAAGCTGGAGAATGTAAAAGGTGGAATTTGCTATCTCTGGTAGAGAGCAGAACTGTCAGAGCAATTACTGTGCTTCTCAAGTTATATAATTTAATAAGCTTTACAGGAAAAGCCCCTTAACATGCACAGGGTGAGGCTGATGTTAAGAATTTATGTTGATAGGTGAAGAAGTTCCAACCCATGCAATATCAGATGGCAATTTAGAGCGGAGAGGATTCTGCCACTGGAAAGTATTGCTATTGATCAAAAGATCATTCTAAAAAGTGCAATAAAGAGAGGAAACCACTGTAAATATACATTAGTGTGAATCTTGTTTTAAGAACAAATTAGAGTTAGAGAAAAGGGAATGCAAATGGAATACAGGTAGGTAAAGACTAATAAAAATCAGGCTTCCACTCTGTGTACTGTAACCAAATATTGTAAAGTAACTGTGCTGAACTTTTGCATCATGTCTGTTTTTAAAAGTGTAGGAGAAACTCATTTGACTTCTCAATGACCTAGTTTTCCAGGAGGAAGGACTTCATATCATTATGTATAATCCAGCAGTTTTGAAACCAGCTGTAAGTAATGAGGGGAGGAAGGACTACAGAGATTCAAGAGTTAGCACATTGGTGAAAGTGCAGCCACATAGGCCTGCAGGCAGAGCCAGTTCTAATGCTTTTGTGGGAGTGAATTAAAACTCAGAGGCAAAAGACATAAAGTTCTGGTGGGAGCTAACCCCACTGGTCCCAAGTAAAATCTCCCCTGCATGCTCTGCATGAGGAGACAGAAAGAGGTGGCCAAAGTATTGTGAAAAGCAGATTTTCATTCTTTAGTTAATTTTTCATAGCAGAAGGAAGAGAGCAAGGTAACTAAACAGCAGTGTCCAAGGACACAAAGATAAGAGCTAGGCCTCAGATTTATGAATATGATTTCTCAAGTACTTCTTGATTTCTGAATGTTACAGCTCCCCTTCAAATATGTGCAGTTATCCCCCTTTGAAAAAATAAAATGTACTACTGTCCCAGCTGTTTTGAAGGAAACTCCATTTACCATTTCCTTGTAGTCAGAAGATTCAAGTCCCTTTCCTGAGTTGCTCGCTTTCTGCTAACTCTCTTTGATCCTCACATACTGCAGCATTTCAATTTTTCACACATTTTCCTTCTCATTTTGATTCAATATCCAGTGAAGTCTCACCTTCCTGGTATATTGCGACAGATTGCTAGGATTGTAGGTAACGTCTCAGACTGTTCTAGAAGAATAAACATTGTTGGGTTTAGGGAAAGGCCTCTTCTCCCTTCTCCCAAAACAAAAGTACATTTTGTTAATCACATGCTGCAAGGAGGCTCTAGGGCCAAGCAATTGGTTCAGTAGAAAATATGTAGACAGAAATGCAAAAGGTCAAGAGAAGCTCAATAAAAATGAGTAATACCTATACTGTTAAGATCACTGTTACTGACGCGACAATCAAAAAACACCAACATATTGTCAGTGGTAAATAAGAGCTGAAAAAAACTCTCATACAGTCTGTTACTCGTGGCACAATGTCCACTTTTCTCCCACTGCATCTTTTCCATTAAAAAAGTCATGAGAGGACCCAAACTCTAGATGCAAACCCAAGAGTTTTCTGAGGCCTTAAAAGTAAGAGTTTAGGGAGTTGTTTTTTTTTTTTTTTTAAGGAGTTTACAAGTTTAGGGAGGGTTTTTTTTGGGGAGGTGTTTGGGGTGTTTTTGAAGATCATTTTAGTGATCAGAAAAGTCATAGTTCTTTTTTTTTTTTTTTGTTGAAAGTTTTTGGCTTTCTGACAAAGGCCCCTTAGAGTCTGGTGTGCTAAAAATTCAAGATATTCTATAACGTATACCAGGAACATTGAAGACCATGAATCCTTCATGCTCAAATGTATAGACTGTGCATCCTGGTATCGTGTCATCTTCTGTGACAAGCATTAGTGAAAGACATCCAAGGAGAGGTGAGAAATGAACTCTTTAACAGGAGGGTAGAGGAGGGAAGGGATTGCCAAATATTTAGATTTGGCAGTAATGTTAGACATGTTAATATTTAGTCTAAGAGTATGGAAACTTTGCTTATAATTCTGTCTTACTCTGTTTTCTCTATAACTATGGATACTCTGGCCATTTGTAAAAATGCTCAATTTTCAAATTATTTCAGTTTTGTCTTTGACATTCTTGTGCAATTATGCTTTTCTGTCTAATCCTGAGCCGTATGGAGACAAATGTCCTACTATCAGATTCTGAAAAGATCACTTTTATCAGCCATTCCCTGTTTGTTATGCTGTGAATGCAGCCCAAAGGAGAATCTCAGGGCCAGGTTAGACAAATATCCATATCACATATCTACAGGTGTATTTTCATGGATAATTTGACTTCTATCACCTCTGGTCCCAAGCAATCTCTAATGAAGCTTTCAATTTAATCTGTGAAGCATGGATATGGATATCATATGTTGGACCACGCACTGTAGGCAGCTTTGGCTATAGAAAAGCACCAAAGCCAGCCAAACAAAGCAAAACCACCTACCCTCCTGGTCTAAACCTTTCAATATGTCAGTGAAGGGCATATTTTTATCATTTTTCCTCTACTTCAGATTACTCATTACCAGTTTAAGAAAATAATAGTAATGAGAAGCTCTTCTTCTTTTTTTTTTTTTTTTTTTGTGTTGATAGAGTTAAAAAGGGCAAATCTGAAATGTTCTATGCAGATAATCTTAGTGATTTTTGGAAAATCTTTAGGTCATTGTTCCATCAGTCTACATCAGAAGTTGTTGTGATTTATGATCAGGAAGAACATTAAAGAACAGGGTTTAGCACAGGCCACTACAGCAAGTTCAATCCTTGAAAAATGAGGTTTTGTTAATCTTAAACCTTTTCACTGTATTTTGTGTGAAACAAATAGAAATACCTTATTTCTTAAGAATAAAGCATACAAAAACATTTTCACAAGTTATATGTTGTGGAAACAGACATGCTTGAAAAGTGTTTTTAATTGTGATAGAAACAAGACCTTAAAAAGATCTTTTCATACACATATAATTTTTTTACTTTTCCAGACTACTTATTTATTATCAGTTTTACTGAGCCAGAAATAAAAAGAAAATATTATGACTCCATTTGGACAGAAAGTCTCATTATGTTGCTTATTAAAATGTTGTACTTGGACTCAACATTCAGTTTGCTACATATGATTAAAAAATAAAACTTAATGGGAACAAGTGGTATTTTTTTCTCCTTTTCCATCTCCCTGCAAATTTAAAGTATTTTATTTTAAAGTTGACTCAGAACTTACATGCATTACAGAAATAACAATGCAAACAAATAATTTTTACAGCTATGTAAAAAAAAAATCAAATGGGAAATGCTCTACAAATCTGTGTTTAAAGTAAGACTGGCAAGTACAAATCAAATTCAGAGACTGCTTTTAAGAACCCTAATAAAAAATTGAGCTATGACCAGAGAAATATTCCCAAGAAAATAATAACGGAAGTGACATGATTTTAAAATAAGGAAAAAAAAAAACTTGATTTCCTGACCAATGGAAAGCAAAACACAAAATAAAACCAAAAATATCTACAATCATTTTTGTAACTGGAATTTCATAAAGCTGAAGTTTTGTGGAGCCATCTAAGGAGGTGTGATATAACATAGCTGGAGATAATCTCCTTGAAAAGGGAATGAAACAGTCTCTAAACAAAGATGTACAAATATACTGTATGCCATCCAGAGGGACCTTGATAGGCTCAAGAGATAAGCCTGTGCAAACCTCATGAAATTCCACAGGCCAAATGCAAGTTTCTACATCTGTGTCAGGGTAAACCCAAGCACAAATACACACTGGGGGATGAACTGCTTGAGTGAAGCCATGAGAAGGGTCATTGAGTGTTGGCTGATGAGAATCATGTGACTTGGTAGTATGTGTTCACAGCCTAGAAAGAACAACTGCATCTGGGTTGCATCAAAAGAAGCGACAAACAGGTTGAGGGAGGTGATTTTCCTTTCTCTACTCTGCTCTCATGAGACCCCATCTAAAGTGCTGCATTCAGCAATGCGGTACCCAACAGAACAAGGACACGGACCTGTTAGAGTGAGTCCATAGGAGGGCCCTGAAAATGATTGTGGGGCTGGAGCACCTCTCCTATGGAGACAAGCTGAGAGAGTTAGGATTGTTCAGCTTGGAGAAGGGAAGGTTCCAAGCAGACTTTAAAGCAGCTTTCCAGTAGCTAAAGAGGCCTACAAGAAAGCTAGAGAGGGACTTTTAAAAAACAAGTGGTGATAGGACTGGAGTAACGGCTTTAAAGTGAAGGAGGGTAGATTTAAATCAGATATTTGGAGCAAGTTCTTTCCTGTGGTGGCGGTGAGGCATTGGTACAGGTTGCCCAGAGAAGCTCCAGTCATGGAAGTGTTCAGGGTTAGGTTTGACAGGGCTATGAGCAACCTGTTCTAGTGGAAGGGATCCCTGGCTATGGCAGGTAGGCTGGAACTAGATGAGCTCTAAGGTTCCTTCCACCCAAAAGAACTGCATGATTCTGTGATTCTCTGTGTGGTTTTAATAAATATACCTAGTTTGTGTGGCTAACAAAGAGATATTCTTACAGCTGTCTGACACTGTTAGGTTAGAAGAGTTAAACACATTGGGTAATTGCAAATACTGGCAAGGAATTCATTTGTGTGGTAAGAACTCAGTCTTGATACCAAATATTATGTAGTCCCAAAAAAAGCAGCGTGAGGTTTTGGGAAAGATGGAGTAGTGGCTATGGATAGATAAGCCCACAGAAGGTACTGGGAGCACTCCTGGAAGACTCAGTAACATGCACTAAATGTGTTTATAAAATGTGCCTCCACAGATTTGTTTACTTTGCTCTCATTTGCCATTTTTTTCACTTGTTGTGAAAGGACTGCTGTATGAGTTTCATCTAAGTAATGATTTATGGATGTATATGATGGTACAATGATAAATTTCCTGACTGGTAAGAACAAATCAACATGTAATATTTTTCTTCAAGAGCAGGAGGTATTTAAGGCTTGATCTTAGTCACGTAATGCAGGCAAAAATCCTTCTGACTTTACATATAGTTTCTTTGAAAAAGTCATAGCACTGATCCTAACTAGAAAGAAGGCATCAGAGAGCTTTATATCAAAAGGAATCCCACCCCCATTATTCAGCAACAACATTTATCTAGATAATTAGTTTACTTTCTGTAAATGACAAATAAGTATGCTTGATTCAAGGACTCTTCTGAAGTTTTGTGGCATTGAAGAAAACACTGATGCATTCCTTGTTTAGAGAATAACCATTTACTTCAAGAACCTCACCTGAGCTTGATTCTGCATGTTTGTGGAGTCAGGATAGTGTTTTCCCTTTTGTAGTGTTAACTATTTCTGCTTCTGATAGCGCACGGTTAAATTCCTCCTTAAATACCTAAAAAATCGCCTTATTGCCCAGACTAATCTTTCATCCTCAGTCATATGATTAACTGAGGAGCAAGAGGCTGGATGGTGCAATTTACTTGGGATGGATCAGGATAAGGCTAGGGTTGGATGTTACTGCAGGATTTTTGTTTCATGCCTTATTACATTCTGAAGTCTCTTAGTTTTGGCTAAAAGACCAACCTGAAAGGCAAATTTTTTTTTTTTTTTTTTTTTTTTGTTTTTGTTTGTGTTATTTATGTGGTTTTGCTTGAGTTCTTTTTTAAGATTACTTATAGACCATTTTATTCCTCTTCCAAATTAAATTAGTAGGTAAGTAATTCTTTCAGCTGAGAGGGTGGAATCTGGCCTCACTTCTCACAGAAGTTTTGCTTTGCCAGACAACTCTTTGTATGTCAGCCCTGTTAAAGTTAATCCTAATTAGTTAATCTTAACTATCTGCATGATAAATTTCCAGGAGAACTCTAGGATTTGTTACTAGAAAAATCTCTGAGCAAACAGCCTGGCTTAACTAAAATTGAAAATAAGGCCTGTTGTTTAAAATCTAATACAAAATGACTGGCTTATTAACTGGTAAAGCAGGTGTCTCAGGTGAGTAATGGAATAAACCGTCTACCAGCTGTCAAACAAGATGACTGTACTTTGTGGATAAATTGACACACATAAAGAGTACTAATCCATATCTGCTGGTTTAATTGACTAATGATAAAGTGTAATTCCAAATGTAAATAGCGCACAGTTAAAGCCAATCTGAGATACCAGCACTGGTGAAGTCAGTGCTACAGCTCCTCTGAAAGTTTGTGCCAGGCAGAATATAACTTGTGCAGTGAATGTGAGAATTAGGGATGAATTGAAAGGCAATCAGTTCACTGGTGGTCACAAGTTAAAATTCATCACCCCTACTAACTTTCAGTACAGGTTGCCACTGGCAAACAGAAAAGAAAGATGGAGCCAAGAGTAAAAAGTATCAGGATCCTTAACTAGACTGCAACAACATATTGTTTCCATATTTAGTATTTAACATGATAATGCAGTCACACTTATTCTACTATAAAATAAGTGGATTATAAGTATATGATAGATTATTACCAGTAACAATTGGAAATTCCATATACAACTTCATAATAACATTTCCTTTTCAATGGGAAGTCGTGCTTTGCATTCAGTTATTAATGTCTGGCTGTTTGTCATTGCATAAACAGGTGGATTTGATGAATATGCAATGAGACTAAAGCTGCCCATTTCTCCTAGATATAGCCTCCTGCTGCCCCATCCATGTGCTTTGAATTTAACTCCAGAATGAAGCATTTTTCAGCATTTGCTCAACTGATTTCTAAGTGGCGACTTTATCCCAACCACAATTTCTTTTCCAGAAAATGTGGAGTACAGACCCCCAAGTACACTATGCTGTTCTGTATAATTGTTATTAATATAAAGTATTCCCCAACTACATGGAGTAGCATAAAGTTGAACCACTCTAATAAATACCATCAGTTAAAGTACCACAAAAAATATATTTTTTCAATATAGAAAATTCTAAATTGAAACAACTTTGCCTCAGGACTAGAACACGTAACCCTTTTGCTGTCAAATTCTTCTAGTTGAGTAGGTCCTTTCAAATCAAGGAAGCTTTATGGATGAGTAAAATGAGACTATGCCTCTGAATAAATGTTGAATCAACCTGAATGAAGGTTGTACAATATAGCCCAAAAATAGCATGGCAGAAAAGAAGTTGTATTAGATAGAGGTATAATGTATAGCTAAGATTACTGAGTTTAAATTTATATCATCAGACTAAATAGTATTTGGATTTCCATAGCTACTGGCCCCTCAAATTGGAACATTTAAATTGTAGTCTTGCAGATTATTATGATTTAACAATGTAAATGTTGCCTGGCAAAGGACATGGAATTGCATATTTGTATGTTTCAAAGCAGCTGATTGTTACTTGAAATGGAGCTACTTTACCGCTCCTACACTTTAGTTTGACATGCCATAAGATTCTGAATTTATAGAAACATAAAATAATTTAGGATCAAACCTACCTTCAGAGGTCATCTTGTATAATTCCATGCTCAAAACAGGTTTACATAAGTCAAGCCATTCAAAGACATCTCTAGTTCATCCTTGAACACCTCCAGTGATAGATGTTCTTGAACATCCCCAAGGATAGATGTTATAAAAAAAAAAAAAAGACAACAGTTTAGTAGAAATCATAGAATCATAGAATAGTTAGGGCTGGAAAGGTCTTTAAGATCATCTAGTTCCAACCCCCCTTGCCAGAGGCAGGGACACCTCACAATTTACCATGTCACCCAAGGCCCTGTCCAACTCGGCCTTGAACACTGACAGCGATGGAGCATCCACAACTTCACTGGGCCACCCCTTCCAGTGCCTCACCATCCTTACTGTAACGAACTTTTTCCTTATGTCTAACCTGAACTTCTCCTGTTTAAGTTTAAACTATTACTCCTTGTTCTATCACTACAGTTCCTGATGAACAGTCTCTCCTCAGTTTGTTTGTAGTCCCCCTTCAGATACTGGAAGGCTGCTATGAGGTCTCCACACAGCCTTCTCTTCTCCAGGCTGAACAGCCCCAA
>JASSUY010024060.1:0-25795 GCA_032466535.1 Forpus xanthops | reverse complement strand
CCCTTCAGGCACTGGAGCTGCTCTAAGGTCTCCCCTTCAGGAGCCTTCTCTTCTCCATTCTGCCCCAGCCCAGCTCTTTCAGCCTGGCTCAGAGCAGAGCTGCTCCAGCACTCGTGGCCTCCTCTGGACTAGCTCCAACAACAGATAATCAACTATTGTACCTAAGAAACCTTAAGGCAGAAGTCTTTGGTTTTAATCTCACCCTTATTAGCTCATATTTAGCAGTAGCTGTTAACAGCACAAAGAGCCAGAAGACACCGAGGAGCACTGTCTCTTCTGTACGTACAAAACCACTTCCCTATTCAGACAACTACACTTCCCTGCCACAACCCTGGTCATTTTAAATCAAATTCCACCCTTCTGGAATGCGAGGTCAACTGTTTGACTGCAGCCTCAATATAACCTCAAGTAGCCAGCATGGGACATTTGGCAGCACTTGCTGATCACTTCTGACAACAGCAATACCCCCAAATACAGCAATAGCTTAGATGCAGATTTCAAGAGTACCCCAGCTTTTATTCATAGGCCATTTAAACTGTCAAGCTCTGTCATCCAACACCTCCACATAAGCTTAAAAGACTACTTCTAAACTCAGAAATGAAGCCTATAACTGTATTTATGCAAATAGGCCCTTTATGTACAGACTGATATGTTCTGATGGATGAGGACTCTAATGACCAGTTATAAACCACAGCCATCACTGGCTTTTTATTTGCTTATCATTCAAATGCGTGTAGCAATAAATGTTTAGTAACACACAGTAAAAGAGAGCTTGCATTTTATATCTCGGATTCAAATTTCACACTGAGCTGGCGCGATCATTAAAATTAACACTTTAACAGCTTACATCAAGTACTAGCAGGTAAAACTATTTACAACGTCCATTTAAAACCTGTAGTTACAACAATCAGCGGCAATTTCACTTCTACTTTATGGGCTGAGCAATTAAAGTTTAATATCTTTAAATGTAAAGGAAGTGCTTTCCCAATTTCCAGTCACAACTGACTCCATTATGACAGGCAGCATCATCAGACAAGAAGGGTCTGCAGCCACGTGGTTAAATGTGCATCTGCGCAAACCAGGGGTCTGTATAAAGCCTCTTGTCGATATTAACTCCTGTCATAGAGCAGCTCTCGCTGTAGGTTTTACTCTGTTAGGAGCTGCAGCTGAATGTAGATCTTTTGGTAGCAGCAGCACAGTTGCAATGCTTGTTATTCCCAAGGTACTGGAACACAGAAGTGAGGAATAGTAAATTCAGCAGGTATCAGACCTCTTCTCAGGTTTTCATACAACATCAGGGAAAGAAAACCAAATAAGCAATCTGGCTTAGTTTTCCCCCACTGAAAGAAGTTAAATTCAATTCCTTTCCATCTGGACAAAGGTTCAAATTCCTCCTTCCTGCAAGAAGGACACGGCAAACTAAATCAAAACCTTCATTTCCCAGTTCCAACACTTGAAAATTCAACCCAACATTAAAGCAAACGCAGCAATGAGGAACCCTCATGCTTTGATTTTTAACCAAACAGGTTTTTGCACTGATTCCTATGTGATCGCTTCCCATACACAGCTCGAGACATCAGGCAACTGACTCAGTCAATTATACATAGTTCTGAGCTGGGCTGCCATAAAAATGTGACTGCCCAAAGGGACTTCTCTCCGTGGAAAACAAGTGAAAGGTTATCACTGCTCTTACCGGGTTATAAACTCATTCACTGGAAGTACCACGAAGCACACGACTAGCAAAGGGGTAGAATGAAAAGGAAGAAAAGCAGAAACAGGACAGTGCATCCTGTGAACAACAGCTGTATTTCCCCTTTTAGTGAGTTAAACTTCCTGGAACACTCACTATTACATTGACTGTTGGGATATTGTTGGATGCTTTTTCCTGGGATGCTATTCACATGCAAGCCAAGGATAGGCAAGATGACAAGTGCACATCAGCCTGTGAGCTAACTCCATCTCATCCCTTACTCTTCCCTCTCCCAACCACACACAACCTTACACACTTACATATATGTGTTATTTCCCCTTTATGAATATCATATCTATGGATAAAAGTTACTATACCACAGCCAAAGAGCATCCGTATGAGAAGAACCATTAACTGCCACTTAATACGTGAACCAGCTGCCAATACAACCTATTGAACTGCAAAGTCAATGAGGACAGTGATTCAAGGATACCCTTCTAAACTATAAGAAAAGGCAATTAAGCATGCCAAGAAATAAAACGCATTAAGTGAGAATAATAAAGTCCAGAAAAGTCAAAGCTTTGCCTTCAACAGAATAAATTAAGCAGTAATTGATGGTCACAGCCCTCTGCACAGCCATACAGGGGACACAATTCCAAGGTTTCATCATTCCATACAATAACTGCAACTCATCCCTTAAACCATCACACCTCTCCAGAGCAGCCAACCCTCACAGCCTTTAAGATAAATTCATTGATGTATTCGTAATGACTGAACTGCCAATGATGGGGCTTCTTTAGAGCAGGCAGTGAGATAACAGAGGGGATTTTCATGTTGAAGAAACACATTCAATGATAGCTCACATCAAAAGACTTGTTGAGGGTGGGGAGAACCTAAAGACATGGTAAGAAGACAGAATAAATAAGACTACATGCAACAGAGATGTTACTTGTGGTCCCTCTGAACATCAGTTCACTGCCATGGCTCTTCGTTGCCTGATGATCCATTTCCAGACAGGCTTTAATGAGACAAGAATGGGCTAGGAATGGGATCTAACAACGGAAAAACCTAGCACATTTCTCAGATCTAAAGGTCCTATTCATTTCTATGACTGTAAGCTTCATATGACTGAGTAAACTTCATTTATTTTTTGGAACAACAAAACGAATCCCAAAATTCCCAACTGCCAAAATTACCTGGAGAGGCTGCTTTAAGAACAGCACCCAAGATTCCCGTTTCTTCATGAAGATAAGGGTGGCTGAACACTGGCACAGGGTGCCCAGAGAAGCTGTGCCTGCCCCATCCCTGGCAGTGTTGAAGGCCAGGATGGACACAGGGCCTTGGAGCAAGCTGCTCCAGTGGAAGGTATCTCTGCCCATGGCAGGGGTTGGAACTGGATGAGCTTTAAGGACCCTTCCAACACAAACTAGTCTATGATTCTATGATGATTCTATGAAGACAAGTATCTACTGGCAGTCCTCCCAGAAAGAGATAGGAGGACAGAACCACAACCACACTCCTCTTCATGTCCTTAGGCAAATGTAAGCTCCTCAATTTTCACATTTGGGAATCCCACCAAGGCCCAGACAATTCGAATCTCTCCTCACTTATATCAGAAGTGGCTTTAAGCTGCTTAGGAAGGAAACCCTAGTTTTCTCTGGGACACCATGTAAGCCAGCCTCCATAGATTTAAGACTGGGAAAGACAACAGACAGAGTAGTATTGCCATGGAGTCTGCTTCTGCAAATCTTTGTTTGCTAGCCATGGCTTCACTGGTGAAAAGCAGCATTACCTTATGCATTCAGTCACCAGCTCCCAAAGTCACCTAGTCCACCTTCTGAAAAGCCATGTATATTGACAATCCAACACCATAGCAAGCCATGAAGAACATATCTATACAGAGGTAAGTATGCTCAGAACCATGTTTAAGAAGCACTTCAAGATTAGTACAAATACAGTTTATTTTATATGCTGCTTGGAAACAGATCTTAAATATGGTGTGTCTCAAAGGCAGAAAGTGATGCTGCAGTGTGTGCATTCAGCAAGTGCTGTTTGCAAGCATCTCCATTACTTTGTCACATCTGGTAGCACTTAGTACATCTGAAAGCTCGTAGAGTAACATAAATTACATACTCTTAAAGATTTTACCACACTTGAACTAACACTCTTATGTATTAAGACAAAGCGATGCTGAAAGGGGAACAGAAGGATGGCACTATAGTCATAGAATCTTAGAATGGCCGGGTTGGAAGGGACTTTCAAGACCACAGAATCAGCCATATTGCAAAAGACCTTTAAGATCATCACCTCTAACCATTATTAATTCCAGCTACTCACACTCTGGGGGTCAGCCCAGCCTATGGAGGGGTTCTGGGTTCAAGCACACACCGAAGCCAGGTCATGGGGAGCATCTCATCACCCAGCACCCCCAAATCCCCTTTAGGGCTGTCTCCTCCAGTCTCCCCCAGCCTGTGTCTGTGCTGGAGACTGCCAAGAAATTGCACCCAGCACCTTTCTGCCACTTGGTAGAAGGCAAATTGTCTGCACAAATGCTTCTTTGTCATATGAAAGCACACTAACTTAACACTGGGTTGCCTTGAAGTAGCTTAAAGTCACTTCAGATACAAGTTTGGATAACAGGCAAACTATAGGAGTTTTACTCATTTACTTCTGTTTATGACACAGCGGAGAGCACTGAGCAGTGTCTTCATCAATCCGAGCCAGGAATTACAGCTGTGATAACAACAGTGGTCACTGGTAAGTGAAAACAAAGCAGCCCAGGGTACAACAAAGCAGTCTTGCAGGAACACAACGTTCTTAGGTTTACACTGTCAAGGAATGTCAAAAGAATAGCAACTAAAGCTTCTCTCCAGCAGTTACTTCAGAAAACTGCAACAGTGACTTCAGGTTGGCATTAGATTGAAAAATGAGGTATTAAAGAAATGCATTCCAAATAGCATGCTAGGGTTTGCCTCGGATTTAAGCTCTTTGTACTACATAAAAGCAAACCCACTTCATTTAAAGATGATATTTTCTGAAGTCATTCGTCTCAAACTGCACAAAATCCTTGCCAAATACAGTATTCTTCTGAACTCGTTCATTTGATGACGCAGGATTTGTTTTACCTGACTCAATTTGAAAGGATTTTGATGGTAATTTTCAGCTTTTGTGCCATTCAACACGAAGCACCAATCTTCTCCCCAAGCATTACGCTGATGCCATCCTGTTGAAGCCTATCCAGCCAAAGCCAGCCCTGTCAGCAGCTGGATGAAACGATTCCCAGGAACACCTCAATTTATGAATGGCTTCAGTCTACAGCAATCATTTGTTCCAAATCACAACAGCACGAGTGCCTCCAGCACAAAATCCAGTGCAAAACAGCACTAAGTATGCTCATAAGCAAAGCGGCCCAGTGCCCTTCTATAGACTGTGTTTGTTGTCAGTGTAACAGACTTTCCCATGCAGGTCCTAAGAGCCACAGAAGCCTCAGTCCACAGCTACATTTTGCTACCCAACTCATCTTAAATGATGGTTAGGGGGTACTCAACCTGTTGGAAAAGCTCTACAGACCAATGCAGGCTCTTTGGTTTGTTCTAGGTACCTCAACAGCTTGTAATGTGTGGGTCCCTGTCTTCATCTAAATGCTTTCTTGTAGCTTTAGAGTAAATGCTTAATATTAGAGCAAGAAAAAGCACTGAATGGATGCTGAAAAATATGTTGGAAGTGACAAGGATTATTAAGACACCAACACACACACAAGAGAATTTGCATTAGTGAAATGTTATCACCTCCCACCCCGGCTCTGTGGCCACATCAGGGGATAATTTTACACGCATACTTACTCTATAAATCCCATTTAAGGCACAGAGAACTTGTCTTTTCCCAGTCATCCTGAGCAGCACAAAGTTACACTTAACAGCAAACATTAGAGCACGCTGCAAGAACCCTGCTGAGAATCATTGAGCTCCCTCCTCCCAAGTCAGCTGAAATCAGACGGTCCTCATCAATGTGATGCAGCTGGCTCAGCTGCCCTTGTTTCCAAGAGATGCAAGAATAAATTACCAGGAACCATTTGGATTTTTATCTCAACTTGAAGCATCATGTTCGGCTTCAGCTGAGCTCCTGCTTAAACACCGAGAGGTTAAGGGAATAATTGTCACACACCCATTAGCATTCCTCTTAGAAAACCCAGATAGCTCAACTCCACTGGAGCCATTAAAACCATGAGCATGTGCCAAATGCTGCACACCTTAACAGGGGTGGTTCAGGTTAGAGATAAGGAAGTTCTTTACGGTGAGGGTGGTGAGGCACTGCATGATGAATGGCAGTAAATGTTGGAGAAATAGGGAGATTACACATTGCTATTTTCAAGTACCAGTTTGATTTTAAGAATTACAGCATTAAGTCACACAATCCTGGCCTGATTTGTGTTGGAATGGACCTTAAGGCCCATCCAGTTCCAATTCCCTGTCATGGACAGGGACACCTTCCATAGAGCAGCTTGCTCCAAAGCCCCTGTGTCCAACCTGGCCTTCAACACTGCCATGGATGGGGCAGCCACAGCTTCTCTGGGCACCCTGTGCCAGCGCCTCAGCACCCTCACAGGGAAGAGCTTCTGCCTAAGAGCTCATTTCAGCCTCCCCTCTGGCAGTTAAAGCCATTCCCCTTGGCCAAAGCCCCTCTCCAGCCTTCGTTTTGGTCCCTTTCGGTACTGGAAGATCACTGACAAAGATGCTGAATGAAGCCTGTAATGTCACATCCTTTCACATAGTTATTGAAACCCTTCCAGGACTCAGACATCTTTGTCAGCCAAGATGCACACAAGCCCTCCTCACTCCCTCTCAGAAACACCCCACATTCATCCACCTACTCAATTATTCTGTTCCTTGTAGCAGGAGGACACATTTCCAGTTCCCAAAGAAGCTGCAGTGCTTCAGTGGATATTTGAACATAATAAAAGCAATTCCACAAGCTGCAAAAAGCCAATACTAACAATTATGTGTTCTAAGAGCTAAGTAATTAGAGTCCAAAGAAGATGAAATCAATGAATAATGAATGAAAGGTTGTCAAGGCTTCTGAAATGCATCCACAAGCACACTCCTCAGACAGCCCCACACTGGCTCATCTGTCAGTGCCTCATCTCCCCGTGTACCTCACATAGGCAAATGCAGACAGCAGATGTGCTCTGCTGTCTGAATGTGAAACAACACATGGACAGGCACTGCTGTAGTGTCATCTCTCCAGCCTTTCCTTGGAAGTTTGTCATCTTTTCCTGCATTTCAGATGAAGGAAAACGAACCTATTTTGGGGGGTATTAATCTAATACTTTTCAGACATAATCTATTGAGTGAGGAAAAAGCCCACGTTCATCTGTCTTCAGATTTATCTGCCTTCTTGGAGTAGGCCTCACAAATGAGTCTCAGGAAAAGAAAGCTTACATGTAATGCTGGTAACCTGAAAGCATGCTCTTTGTAAAGCACCAGCTAGCACACTCCAAGTCAGTAACTCCAACTCACCGATTCCCATTCAGGATAGATACTTTGTCAATGGAATAACGGTATCTCCTGAAGTATGCGATATCCCTATTTTGTTATCAGATGACACAGTCTCAGTCTCCCTTCCACCACATAATCAAACTCAGCAGCTTTATCTGCGCTATTTACACTGTGTGCTCAGTATGGTATTATCAGCCTCAGCCCTGCAGGCACTTAGCCACAACGCACCCATGTCTTTGACTTTGGTGTTCTGCTCTACTTATCCCAGCTTCCTCCAAGAGGAACCTCATGCACTGGTGCAGTACTTGACTTCTGTCTTTGCCTCCCAGCTGCTGTAGAATGTTCTTCTAACACACAACCATTGCGTACCTGAGCAGGAGGAGCCCTAGTGTCAACCTCTCCCTAAATTCAATCCCAGTTCTTAGCCCATTTCTGACCATCATCTCTCAGCTAATCCAGCACAGCTAGGTCAAGAAATAATGCTATTTGGAACCACAAGGAAGACTTCAAGGTGCAGCTTAACAAACATGTGTGACAGGCTCTGTACTTCCCCATGGTGGAAGAGACTCATTACCAGTCTCATGTTCTGTTATCGACACAATGACCTTGGACAGCTGGGTACAAAAACATAACAGTCTTTTTATTCAGTGCTTCTAACCTCTGATATCAATGCCCATGTTCACTTGAGGTTAGAGACCATATTCCCAACTCTACAAGCCAGTCAATGTGACCAAAAGCAGAAACTGTTTTCAAGGGACAAAGAAGGAGCAGAAGAACTCGAGGCTGCTGCCTGGGAACCTGGGGAGCAGGCCAGCAAAGCTAAGGTCCAGTTAGAATTAAATCTGGCCAGAGATGTGAAAGATAACAGGGAAGAGCTTCTGCCTGAGAGCTCATCTCAATCTCCCCTCTGGCAGTTAAAGCCATTCCCCTGTCCTGTCCCTCCATCCCTTGGCCAAAGCCCCTCTCCAGGTTTCCTGCAGCCCCTTCAGGCACTGGAGCTGCTCTAAGGTCTCCCCTTCAGGAGCCTTCTCCTCTCCAGGCTGAACCAACCCTGCTGTCTCAGCCTGTCAGTGCATAAGAACATAAGGATCCACACTGTCATCTGCATCTTAAAGATAATGCCTTAAAAACACCTTAATGTTAAGAATATACAAGTTAAATAAGCTAAATAGCTTATTCCTTCCTTAAAAGAGAAATTTAGTTCTCCTTTAAAAATCAAAGTGAGGTACTTGCAGCAATTTAAGTAAACTTACTTGCTCGAAGCACATTCCTCAGTCACCAACCCTTCACTAGAAGCACCAAGTATTAACCACATTTGAAGTAAAATACTTCTGGGCACAAGCACAAGCATACACCTCATGTGCTACCTACCTGTGGTTCAGGATGCCAAACTAAAGCCAAGATGGAGAACCGGAGACTACATACCTTCACTATGACAGTCTGATCAGAGATGCTGCTCATCATCTCATTGATGGACTTGAAGAGCTGCAGCAGAGACTCCCTGAAGTCTGCTTCTCCTTTGTTTTCATAAAGTCTGAAAGAGAATGAGGTTCCATAAGCACAACCCAACTAAAATCGAGTTTTAAGTTTGGTTTCAAATGACAGATGATAATTTGCTGCAAGTTTCTTCACTGAACCAAGAGCTTCCTTTCACAAAAAGCTATAAAGACAAGACTGAGCTGGGCCAGCAGGAACAGCAGATTCTTGTTTTCAAGCCTCCCATGTGAAATGCCACATCCAGTATTGTCTCTGCCTTCAAAGTCACAGTGAATCCTGCAGTACCGACTCAATTCCACGTGCCCACACAGCAGTGGGATAGAGTCTCCTGCCCCTGCACAACACTAAGCAGATGTCTGGGAGGCCCAGTGCCAAGCAGCTCTCTGATGATGAAGCCAGAAAGCATCCAGACAACTTGCCAGCAATCATTAAAATCTACCAATGGCCTAAGGTGAGTGAGCTTAAACTGTGGAAAATAAAAAGAAAACCTATCAACCTATTATTTGCTAAGGAAAATCACGGGTTTTCTTCTATGGGATGGGAACAGGGAAGTTCAAATGCATTTCAATTCTCATTCCTGGCTCACTAACACTGAACTAGTTAAGCGGTTTCCCAATACATTCAGTACAGATGCTGCAGCAGAACAGCTATTCCACAACTCCAGCTCAAAAGGAAAGTCCCAGTGCCTTCAGGGGGACTTCTTAGAGGCGATCTGCCCATAGGGACACCTCTTCTCTTTTGTTCTTTCTCTTCACAAGGTGCACCAGATCTGTCCTGAGACCCCTGAGCAATACTAAAGGCAAAAACCATCCAGCCAAGCTGAAGAACTTGGTCTACTGCTTCAGTACAGCACAGGAATGAGTGTTCCTGAAACACTCTTGGACAGTTTGAATGCAGAATGATCTCTGCTTCAGGTGTAGGATGAGATGACTCCCACTAAGTAATAGAAAAGAAGACCACTAGCTCCACATAATCCTTTACATGTTCTTCCTCACCTTTGGCAGTACATACAACTCACCTACATAAAGGCTGTTGCAAATACACTTCTTGCACTCAGCTACATAGAGTTAATGTGACCCTCCCCAAGAAATCAGTGCTTAGGAGAAGCCAATGAGAACCCAGCATCCAGGTCAAATCTAAACAGGGGTGTTTATCATGGAATCCTGTAACAGTTCAGGTTGAAAAGGATGTTAAAGCTCACCCAGTCCCAACCCCTGCCATGGACAGGGACACCTTCCACTGGACCAGGCTGCTCCAAGTCCCATCCAACCTGGCCTGAACCACCTATCACAGGAGGAAGAGGGTTTATCTTCAGTTAAAACATGGAATTCAGAACATCCGTGCTGCTTTACACTGAAACTAACACGTATCATTTTTAATGCTGCGTTCATAAACCTTTGGGAGCCACAGGTATTAAAAAATGCTATTTCACCAGTACACAGGGGAAAAGTATGCTGCAGAAAAATATTAAGCTGAGCTGGTGTGCTGCACAAGCTTCTATTCCCCTTTCAGGCTAAAAGTGGGGTTATGCAGGAGAAATTACTTGTGAATTCCCAATTTCCTTAATGGATTTCAGGGTCCCTCTGAACGGATTAGAGAGGTGAAACTAATACCAATAGAAAGAGTAACTAAACTTGAGAGTCCAATAAATCCAAGTGCTGCAAAAGAACTCTATGTTTCAAAAAGGGAATGGTAATAAAAATGAACAAGTTACCACTGGGTTTCTACTGTCAGTTATTAACATATACTTAACACACCTGATAGCTGCAATGGTTTTGTGCACCATGCACAAACCAGGATTACACCGAGTTGACCCTTTGGCACTGCCTTCAAAAGGTTAAGGCTGCTGTAAAATGCAACACAAGCACTGGGATCGTTACTGAGTAAACCAAATAGAGCTATTGCTAAAGTTCACTTACTGTATTTTGCCTTTATAAACCTTGAGGTACTGAACACATAGATTTGCCACCAGTCTTTAGCTAGATAAGTGAGGCTTCTATGGATTTATCCAGAACTGAAGCTTGAATGCAATCACATTACTGAAATGCTCTGCATATTTAGTCCTTTAGTGCATTATCAGAGTTAGAAACATGCAATATTTTTTTAATAGAAGATTCTGTTGGCTCCTTGTGATTGCTCAAACGCTGATGACATTTCAGAAAGCTGCTCCATTCCTCCATCATAATCACTTCGATTCACACACCTCAGGCAGGATTGAAGTCTTACAGCAGAACAAATCATGGTGTCATTCAGTATTCAGGAGCTTTGCTAATTAATCCCCTCTCATTGAGAGCTGTGTCTTCCCCATGCTAAAGAACAGCAAATTAGTGCTTAGCAGGAGGAAATCCAATGGCCAATACTAGAGGGTCATATTGTCTGTAAATCTAATCTGCAGCAAGGGATAATTATTTCTTTTTCTGATTTAAAGTGATTTGTAGGACCTGTAGCAGTGTAAATGACATTCAGTATTTTATGAATCTCACAGTAAGACTCCTACAGCAATAAATTACAAGCTCTCAATTAGAGAAAGGTTGGGGGAATTGATAACTTCAGAGCTCGACATAAATCCCTTGTAATAAGGTTGTTACTGTCGCTAAGAAGCAGTAAAAGTATTGAAGCTCAGTGAACATGGATGCATTATCAATTCGGTTTATAACTTCTTTAATATTTTGGGTATAAAACAGAGGACTGACTTCAAAATTAACAGAGCAATTATTTGTGCTTGGCTTTACGGATGGATGCAGACAGCACCAGTGTGTTCACCATGCAGGAGGCTGAGTGAGGAGCACAAAACAGGCCCCCGACAGCCCCCTTCTACACTGGCCAGCAAAGGAAGAGCTTTCAGAGAAAGCCAAGTAATTCTCTCCTATCACTCTTAAATAGGAGATTTCTGGAGCCCTTCTTCCTTTCCACTTTCCCATGTCACTCACTGAAACTTACTGAGCCTGCAAGGCCCCACAAATCCAACCCCAGAATGCTGGAATGGTTTGGGTTGGAAAGGACCTTAAAGCTCATCCAGATCCAACCCCCTGCCACAGATTTCAGCCTCCCCTCTAGCAGGTTAAAGCCATTCCCCTTGTGCTGTCCCTACAAACCCTTGTCTAAAGCCCCTCTACAGGTTTCTTGTAGCCCCTTTTGCCACTAGGAAAGCCCAGGCCTGGGTGAGGCACAACAATGTATGAACACTCAGCACCTTCAACATTTCAGCCACAGTACCAGACAGTTCTTAACAGCAGTTTCCCAAATAGTGGCAAGCTTTAATTGTTCAGAGACCTAAACTATAGAGAGCTGAAAAACATAATTTTAGCAGTGCAGTACTTGAAACACACATCTCTGTTAAGGATACCTGGCTTGCTCCTCAGGAATAGCTGTCTTCTGAAGTAAGCTCCAGCAGCCTAAGGTAATCTTAGAGCAACTTTAACTTGTTGTATTATAGGATGTAGGCACTTTCTGAGCAATACTGGCAATGGGAACGACAGGTTTCAGCATCCACCGTACTTACTGATTGAACAATATCCTGGACCGGACGATGAACTTGAAGATGTACTCCAAGGCTTTCATAGCTTTGAAGAGTTGATCCGTGATACCACACTTCTCTGCGTTATCCACGTATGTTTTTAACACTTTAGTCAGCTTTCTGGTTAAACACAGAAAACACAAGTTGCAAGCTCACACAGAATTCCTATTCTGAAAGAGCCATTATGCGCCCACGTAGTGCCCAACAAGCTACAGGATTACTTGTACAACTCATGAACTCCTTATGTTCTTGGCTTTGCTGGAAAATAGCTTCAAACTATGCTTGAGTAAAAAGAAAAACCACAGACCGTAACATCATTCCACACACAAGCAATGCAGCAAGCCTTGGTAAGCCTTATTTTCTGCTGGATATTTAGGGATGTTCAGATTTAGGTTATTACAAGGATGCAGCTACTACTAATAATTAAAATAATAAAACCGAATAAATACAAACTGCTGGAACTAAGATTCGTTAAATAGGGATTTCTTCATTAAATAAGGCTTCCCCCTTACACAGGGATTTGGGGCTAGAGTCTGGGAAATTTACCTCTCAAAGATGTACCTAACATCAGCTGGAAATTCTCTTGCTCCACATTTTGAAGTCTATCAAACTTGAAAGTGAAATACCTTTAGAAATGACACCATTTCAGCTACCGTCTTCCCAATGAGCATCAATCACAATTCTAATGCAACTACAAGTAATGCCATTTTAAACCATCCTAGCAAGACGTTTCAACATCTACACAAAAAGTACAATATACACCACTAACAGAAAAGAACAGAGTAGACAGATATCCTGATATATGGGGATTTATATAAATAGAAGAAACTGCCTGGGAATTTCAATAACCACTTAGATACTGTCAATGCAACATTTCCTTAAACTTGTGCAACAAAAGGCAGGGAAGGGAAGGGATTTGTCATGCCCATGGGCACAAGTCAAGCCACAACCCAGCAAATCCAGCATCCTCAAGCTTAACCCTGCTCCTGCCTCCCTGCATTTAAGGGGGGAAGGATGCTCTCCATGTCTACCAATGCAAGGGCCACCTTCAGCACTCACTAACAGAACCAGATGACTCAAGGATGCCTCATCCTTTACCCTTCTGCAGCAGCAAAGATCCTAACCATTGAGAAATCCTTAAGATGGCCAAAACAAGGGACCTTTGGGACTTTTCATTCTTCACTGTTTCCTCCCCAAAGAGAGGATAATGCAGATGATACACGGTAGATCATCACTTTAATGCACCAAATGGATCTTTGATGCATCTGAAATGGACATGATTTCTTTCTCAGTTCTGACTGAGAATTACTTCTGAGTGTTTTCTTTACAAAACAATTCTGGAAATCATCAAATCAATCCCTTTTATAGCACAAAAATCGAGACTTCTTCCAATGTTTTACTACTGATCCAATGTTTTACTCGGCTCTTTTAAGAGAGAACAATATACTATCTCCAGCCTTCTTCAAGAACCTCCCACCCTCCCAAGCTCTGTGGGCGATTCCCAATGAACCTACACAAACAAGTAGCTGAATTAACATTATCTGGGAAAATTATACAAGCCCCATTAGAAACGGTAGATGTGAACATTACGTGTAGGCTAACGTAGCACTGAAATGCTTCTTGATGTAGGTTTCCAAGACAGGATTAAAATGCTGGAATTTTCTGTCAGCAATCAGTCCAATGATAAATACCTGAAAGAAACAGCAAAATTATCACATTATCCTCAAAAATACTTCCATTTCATATATTCACCCACCTTTCTTTTCAGAGAAGACACATTAATAACATTAAAACACAGATTTTCGCTTGTGGTTATCCTCCCAATGTCTTAACATTCTCTTTTCCTGAGAAAACCTCCTAATCATAATGAAGGTTTTTGTTCTAAGCAGAAACTGTGTTTCTCTCTGAAATTCTGCTGTTCATCCACTATAGTAACTGGACTCCATTGCTTTCATCTTTTCTGGGAGGATGCCATGATTTAACCCAATCCCTTCTTGGTCAACTCCAACTAAAACTTCAAATGTAATTTTCAGAGTGGATAATCAATAACAGCAAAAAAAGCTTTTTTCAGTAGTAAGCTTCCTTTAAGCCTTTACACAGTTCGATTCATCAGCTTGATTTATTCATCATTTCAGATACCATGCAAACAGCTAAAACTTTATCTATTTTGCACAATGAAACTTACCAAAGCGTCAAACACCAACGTGTCAAACGTCTCACTCTCCGAGTTCTCCATCATTATGTTAAAAAGTGCATCCAAAGTGTCTTGAAGGAACTGCAAATACATATACAGGTCATTGTGGTTTACAGGAGAAACAGAATTCAGATTTCACACATAGGTTTTTACAGCTGTATTCACTTTCATTTATCCATTTCACAAAATGAAGGCATTTAAAAAGTCAGCCAAAAAAAGGGAAATTTAACATTGCTCTTTTCAGCAATTATTTTAGTTAAGTTTGTTATCCAGATGTATTTATCACTCAAATAGAAGAAAAGGTCAGAAATCACACTTGGTACACATGAATAAGGAGTTTAATCTATTGCAGTGAATGAACAAGTATTCATTTCAAACCTCAGTTTCAACAAACGGTCAACAGGATCATGCAGTTTCTCAAAACTGATGTTTCAGAGCACAAACCACACAAGAAACTGAGTCTCATGCCAAATAAATCAAGTCACCCTCAGTAGTTTCGAACTGAGCAATGAGCAGTGCACAGCGTATCGCTTTGGACGGCTGCATCAACTCAGATCCATAACTTCAAATGAGAGCACACATGCAGGCATGGGAAACAGAGCACACAACCTGCTATCCCAGCCCAAACCTACGCCTCTAGCACTGTAAGACAGGAAGAGTCTTCACTAGCCAGTTGGCAGGACCCTGATCTGTGCAATACGAGAGCAAAAGCAGATTAGTGTCAGGGGATTCAAGTTAAGCAGAGGGATAAAAGATGGTTTACACATGTAATTACAGTATTTCTTCCCAATGACAGCAAGAAATCAATGCATGGAGCACAGATACCCATCAACACACTCATTTTATCAGCATGGATACTGCATCTGAGCAATTTCTTCCACCAGATGACAAAAATGACATGGGGTTCCTCAGCGGTACAATAAGGATGGATTGCAGCCCTGGTTTGTATCTGTTTTGGCTGAGAAAAAAGGGGTTCAATATGGATTGTTCCAGCACGTCTGTCCCAAACAAAGTAAGAATGGGTTTCACCTTGTAGATGAGAAAAGGTACAGTTGGGGAGGAATACCTGAACAAGCAGAAGGCATTTGATTCAAATTGGGTTTCTTCAGTCTGGAGAAGAGACGGCTCAGGGAGACCTTATCCCCATGTTCCAGTAATTAAAGGGTAGCCACAAAGAAAACTGAGACTCCCCCTTTTTACAAGGAATGACACCGAAAAGACAAGGGGTGATGGGCACAAGTTAGTGCTGGGGACATTCCCATTGGACACCAGAGGAAAATTTCTCACCATGAGAGCAATCAGCCAGTGGAATCATCTCCCCAGGGAAGTGGTGGACTCCACAACGTTGGACACAGCTAAGATTCAGCTGCATAGGGTGCTGGGACATCTCATCTATGTCACACTTTGCTTAGAAAGGTTGGATCAGATGATCCCTGAGGTGCCTTTCAACCAGGGAATCTATGATTCCTGAAACTGCAACTAGGAAGAGAAACTATATACACTGTGGGAGAGATGGAAAACCAGCCTGGCTCCCACCTACCTTCAAAGCTTTTATCAAGGCAATGAGTCTCCTAGACCAAACGCAATCTCATGACTCCACTGGTCTATCTACTAAACCTAGAGTTAAATCTCAGGAATTAAGCTCCATTGAGCAGCCCACAAAACACTGCTGAATGCCAAACATGGAGTCACAGTCCACAGTACCAGTATCTGAAGATGAAAAGAGGGAACAGCAAAATGCTTGCGGTTGATTTCAGCTTCGGTTCTGAGGGAGACCCAGCTCACAATTTCACTGCAGGATTGGAGTTGAGCCTGCTCAGTCCCATTTGTTAAATGCAAGAACACATGCAAAAGTACATTTAACCAGCAGCTGGCAGGATGGAAAGAGTTTTGAGCTCTGACAGGAGAAGTTTGTCTTGGTTTGAAGAGCAGTGGCACTCTCAAACACCAAACAGCGCCTGGCTAGATCCCTTTAAAAACAAGGGATTTTCAAACACCATGTCATGACCCATCAAGTTTCATTTCCCATTCAGACATCAGATATTGAGGTTCATTAGTAGAGTTCTAGTTTATATCTGCTCAGAAGGACTTCATGTGATAGCAAGAACACAGAATAGACGCTTTTGTTGTGCAAAGTGGTAGAAAAGCATTCCTCAGGTAGGGAGCTAGTATGAATCACTTGCAGACTATTCGTTTATATTCCCAAATCCTATAGACTCCATGCTCAAATGGAGCCAGAGCCTCTGTTAAAGGGAGATAACATCTACAGTTTCCATCCACTATTGAAACAGCCCATCAGAGAATGAGTGTCTTGTTCACTTATTGCTAAGGAAGAAGTCAGCCACCAGTAGGTAGAGGCATTATACTGGACTTCTAAATAAACTGAAATAGTTAACTGAGAATTAGAATGTGTTTTATCACACGAGTTTTTTTTAATATACATATATACACCATCCCATGTATCATACTTAAAACCATGAAGGACAGAAAAGCTGAAGGAATAGAAAGGAACAGTTACAAACTAGATACTACGAGCATACAACAGCAGTGTAGGCACAGATTTTCTGAGTGCTGCTGTAACAGCTGGATAACACAAACAGGGGTCTTCTATACAAAGAGAAAGTGATGAAAAGAGGAATATTAAACGTTTACCAATATCCATCAAGCAGTAATCTGCACTACACGCTGATGTCATGGGTAGAAAAGGAGAAACTACAAATGAGATTGCTATGACAATGCTTAGCAGAAGAATCTGTCAAGTATTTGACTGCCAAATGATCCACAATAAAATAACAGCAGATTGAACCTCCCTGAAAAACAAGTCCTAGGACAGATATTTTCCCCCCACTCAACAGGGATAATATCAGCATACTCAGACTAAAGTGACTTCAAGATGAAGCATTCATTATCCTTCTATTAACCAAACCAAAATCCACTGAAGTAAGGGCACAACACTAGAGGGCTTTAAGGGCCATCTGTCCCCAGTACATCACATCTATCATTCTTGGATTTGATTATGAAGCATTCATGAAGTCCCAACCTACTCTTTTCCACAGCCAAATCAGTCTTTATGTAGGTCTCTACAACCATTCAGTGGCCTTGCACATGTAAATAGTTGGCCCAGCATAGTATTTTCAGGTGGACTATCTTTTGTTAACACAGTATCAGCAGCACACAATAGGACAGCACTCCACATCCATATATTAAAACTACATGTAATGTTGCCATGGAAGAACTCCAGGGTATTTTAATCTTGCAAAGGAAAACACCTTTGGCCTTCATGTATCTGTATATAAAAATCCACTGAACTGCTACAACACCATCCTACATGCTCAGAAAATTGCATTTTACATGTGTTTTACTAGCACTCAGCACCTGAAATGCTCTATAAGGAGCATTAGCATTCTGAAGGCTAAGAGATACCTGCTTACAATTTAATCTGAGTGTGTTCAGCGAGGTTGAGGGGTGCAGGGAACAAATCAGAAGATAGGAAGACCTCAAAATATGGGATTCAGCAAAATTAAGACCCCAAATTTATGCCTAAAGACATTAAGCTTGTACCTTAACCACTTCACCACCATCAACTTTCATCAGCTGCTTCAAGTTCTGCTGCAACAGGTTTGTGTTGGATCGCCATTTCAGAAGTCCCAAGAGATCAACTAGGAAAAAGAAACACAGTTATATCATGTAGGATATTTACTTCTGTTCATAGTCGATAACTATGCTCAGGAGAAATGGATTTACTTCTTTAGGCCAACCATTTTCCCAGGACAACAGCGTTATTTCCAGTCTGCCTCTGCCCCTGCAGAAGCCTCACAGAGTACTTCTAGTATGAAAGATCTCTGAAAGGCAAACACAGCCTGCTTTTGAAATGTCAGCATAATAATCGAGGCCAAGAAAGCCTGATCCCTCAGTTTTAATTTGTTGTACACAACCGTTGTGTGTTTAGAAGAAGATGCCAGAATGAAATTAGTCAGCCACCAACACAGTCACATCTACAGGCCATGACTCTTCCAGCATTAATGTTTCTGGAGTATTTTGTGCTGTCACTATATAAATTGAAAAGAAAATAAGGCCCAATGTAAGGCAAATGGTTGCAAACCAACTCGCAGTGGAAAGCTGCCTGCTTAATAACTCATAATGCCCAAGGGATGGAGAGTGAGGGTACACAGATCACCTGCGATTAGTCTTGTCCCCATATTCTACATCCCACTATTAAGATTTACCTATAGCAGGGGGATGGAACTGGATGATCTTTAAGGACCCTTCCAACCCAAACCATTCTATGATGTGCTTCTAAGGTAAGATTGTGTGACTTCAGCAGTAATTGTGGTAATACAGAAGGTGAGCTCATTCCCTATTCATCATAAAAAAGAATATCAGACCATTCTTTAGCTTCATTTAAGGAAAATCTCTCATGAGGAGCTCACAATTGGTATTCTCCTGCAAATAAGCAAGCTAGTATATATGGACAACCTGGAGCATCAGTAAACTGAATCCATCCTCACACTTACTGGGATGAGACCTGAAGTGCCCACCAACCCCAACCATACGCTCCTCCTGCCTTAGCCAAACTAGCATCAGAGAACAATTCCTCCCTGCCCTGTTAAAAATCAGCTTCCATAATAAAACAAACTACACATAAATCATATGGACAGAGCCTTGAGTGGCATTAGTTTAGTGGGAGGTGTCCCTGCCCATGGCAGGGGGTTAGAACTAGATGATCTTAAGGTCCTTTCCAACCCTAACTATTCTATGATTCTATGATTCTATAAATACATCTGCTTTCTACCACTGAACCTGGTTCCAGTCTGACTTGTATAAAGGCATCAGCCTGACAAAAGGAACGATCCAAACAAAAGCCAGCCCACAGACTCTTTCTGAATGTCATCATTGCCCCAAGAAAACAAACCCACATGCACTGTCAGCATGATGACGCAGCAAATGCTATATGAATATACATATGTGAACAGAACATGTCACTGCAGCCTGACTACCAGAGAGGAAAATAAGACACAGTGCACAGGAAAAACGTGCATTCATTGTTACTGCAAGCATTAACCCCAGCAAAGTACAAGTCGCTTAGCTCATCTTGCTTTTTGTAGGCCTAGGTATAAAGTAATACAGTAAATAAACCAGGATAAGGATGTAAAAGACTGGTTCAGCCTACAGCAAATGGTGATACCGTAGTCAGTCTAGGTCAAGAGAAAGTCATATTCAGAAAACATCTGTGGAGGAAAATGGAATGAGGATTTTTAACTGCAAAGAGTTACATCAAGCATCCAGCCTGCCAAGTAGCCACTATCTACTGTTTGGGTTGACATAAGTTATGATTGTATTAACTACCTATAAAGGTCTCTTTGCCATCATATTTCACAACTGGAAGCAAATGATCCAGCTCTCTAGTTTTATGCTTCCTGGACCTGTGTCTTCACCCAGGTTTCCTCACAGAGATACCCAACCTTTTCTCAAGGCCTTGTCAATGAATTGATATTAGATAATATTTCCACCCTCACTAGATTGCTGTGTGCCCTTTGAAATATTCTTCCCTTATGATCTTAAGCAATTTATTTTCTACTCTTTGTGACTCGTAAGCTCAGAATTAAATCATCATTATTATGGAACTACGGAACCCTAATTTGTCATATCATGTGTATTGCTTTATTTCTTTTACATTATCAACAGTGCTGAGTGACTAAGGAAAACCTGGCTCAATTGTTTTTTGAAAGGCTGGTCTCCTTGGCTCCTCAAGGCTCAACTCCAGATTAGCTACAGACACTATTATCTATAGGCTTGAGTCCTTCAAGCAGAAGAAAAAGCATAGAAAACACTTTGAATAAGCCTTACAGATACCCTGAATGCTTCACAAGAGCAAATACTTGAGTAGAACTCTAACACAGCTCTCTGGCTACTGGTAATGAAAGAATACAGAAGAATGCTCCAGCAAGGCCATTAATGCAATTTGGTAGAATCACAGAATCACAAAGGTTTGGGTTGGAAGGGACCTTAAGCTCATCCAACCCCTGCCATGGGCAGGGACACCTTCCATAGAGCAGCTTGCTCCAAGGCTGTGTCCAACCTGGCCTTGAACACTGCAGGGATGGGGCAGCCACAGCTTCTCTGGGCACCCTGTGCCAGTGCTCAGCACCCTCACAGGGAAAAGCTTCCTCCTTCCATCCAACCTCAACTTCCCCTGTTTCAGTTTGAACCCATCACCCCTTGTCCTCTCACTACAGTCCCTGATAAAGAGTCCCTGTCCACCATCCTTTCAGCAATTTCACCTCTATTTCCATCACCATGATACTAAAAGGAAATCCATCTTGCTAGTCCTGTAAGAGTCACTATCCACAGGCAGTCCTCGTGTAGAAAGGGACGTCACTTTTGATGCCATTTGGCTCCTTCTTCTGTACTCCCTGGTATATCCATCTTCTGCTTAACAAGAAAAGATGATTCCAATTCCAAAACTTGCCCATGGAGGAGAAAACAAGCCCTCTGCTTGTCATAGCTCAAAAGGCTGCTCAGAACGAAGGAATAAAATGGACCCTGACTTGGGAGCGACATCAGAAAAGGTTCAAACCAGAACTCGCTGCCTGTTTACCAATGTATAACTTCAAAATTATCCATTTTATTATACATTAGGACATCCCTGTGAGGGTGCTGAAGCGCTGGCACAGGGTGCCCAGAAAGCCTTGACTGCCCCATTCCTGCAGTGTTCAAGGCCAGGTTGGACACAGGGCTTGGAGCAAGCTGCTCTATGGAAGGTGTCCCTGCCCATGGCAGGAGCCTTAAGGTCCCTTCCAACACAAACCATACTATGATTTTATGATTTACCCTAAGAACAGAAGGCCCAATTTTTCCCACCTACTACTGAGTAGGTATCTACTGACATGTCACCCATCCAGGCAGGTCTTGAATGTCTCCATAGAGGGAGTAAATGAGGATAACGATGGACTTTTACTTATTTTGAAGACAGTTAAAGGAAGAACATCAACCAACAATTCCACAGAAGTTAAAAATCAGCTTCAGAAACCAATCTGTGCGGTGCTGCCAATTTTTAGATGAAAAATTATACTTGAGGGAGGAATTTAATGACTAAATTTTTGTTTCTGTTCTAAATTGCTTAAGGATACGCATTGATCTTGTTTAATAATGTCAAGAAGAGGCAAAAGAAAAGATTTTGGCAACTCGGAGCTGCCAAGAAGTTTCACAGTCAACAGAATTAACAGTAACATTAACTAAGGATCAAAAATTCAAAGCTAATAAACATGTAAATTAAGGATGAAAACACACTCAGTCTTAATTTTAATGATAGCTTTGTCAAAGCAATGTCAATATGTTAATGACTATGAAGTATTTCTCCATTCTAACAAGCATTAGGAAACACGAGGGGGAGATGGATAATAACTAAGCATATCACAAACAAATAGCAGCTCAACTCCACACGCTGGTTCCTCAACAGTAACACCACTGTGTAACCGTTGAGCTACGATCCCATCTTTGCCACGAAATTCCAACATCGTTTCTGAATTTTCTGCTAAACACCCTCTTAGGGTATAAGACTGCCAGACTGCAGTGAATCCGATGTGCTCTGAATATGAAACACCTCAGATGTGCTGAAAGAGAGATGCTGCTGAAAAACACTGCAATGAAATTAGGAGTTGACTATGAAGTTGTACCATGCAATAACTTTCCCCCTGGACAATGCAATCACTATTCCCACCTGCCTGCATCCCAAGCCCTCCACATACACAACTGCAACTCCCAAAGGATCTGACCCGAGCTCTCCCCCCACCATGACTCACATCCCAGTGACCCACCCACACTCCTCAGCCTGCTGCTGGTGTAGCCAAGAGAACAAGGGACCGCTCCATGGCAACAAAGCACAGGAATTACAGACAGGGCACAGGCTGGAGATGTGAAATATTTGCTTTGGTGGCTGCTCTGCTCTCCACAGCCCTTGGATGCAGGCAGCCAGCTGACAAATACACATGAAAAATGGATATAAGGCAAGCTTTAATAGAAACAAAATACAACAACTCCAATCCTGCTCATGCCAAGATGCGTGAACACATGAGCGACCTCCATGCAACACACTCATGCTCACATCCCTTCTGTCCAACACAAGAAAACACAAGAGCTTCCTTCAAGCATAAGATATGGATATTACACCTTGGAAATAACATCAAAACAGCTTATTAGGGAGCAAAGCCATACTATCTGCTCCTAAAAGCAAACCAATCAGCTTCCTCAGTGCTATTATTCATACCCACAGAGAGGTAGAATGCTACAGAGCTTGTTTTCAGTGTATTTTCAGTGTGAAAGTCTCAACAATATGGCAAACAATATTCCTGTTTCTATCGCACTTGGGATTCTTCTGTTTTCTTAGAGACATGTGCTGCTCTAAGGCAAAACAAAGCCCATGGGAAAAGGCTGGAGAGTACACAAACTCAGTAGGTGCTTTTGCTGCTGCATCCAGACAATTTAACCCAAGAGTGCATGGAAAACAACCCATCATCCATTCACAGAGGAAGGGGGATGGAGAAAGCAGAAAAGTCAGTGCATACAGCCCCACTCCAACCGCACAGAGCAGAAGCTCAGGCAGCTCTATGAACTTACCATTCTGGGTGAGTTTTGTTGAACAAACTAGAGTAGAAATCTGGAAAGAGTCTTTGCTGATGGTGCAGCTCCCCAGGTTCTGCATGCTCTTCCCTGTTGCAGAGTGCCCCTTTTCCTCCAGTTCTATCTTGGTGGATGGCAGACTTAAATACGTCGAGGCATCTTCCAGCTTCTTTGCTTCTGCCTACAGGGGTGTTTTAAACACAACATAAAACAACTCGAAATTATCTAAGAGAAAAAACCCTAGGTAATAACAAAATCCTATTATTTACATTGTTTTTTCTCCAGGTTTGCTCCAGAATTGGAACTATCCAATGTGTCTTCAATAACAGTAATTTAGCACTAAACTATGAACAGATTAGAGCCAAGATGTGATACTTAAAGGGCTACAGAAGTAACTTTTCCCAGCTACGAAAACCCCCATAAAACTCAGTAACAAATGCCTCTGAAATTAAAACATACCCAGTAAAACATAGGCCACGTTTAACAATCAATCTGCCAAGCATTCAAGTGGCACAGTACATATTCAGTAGCTTGGTTTAACAGAACAGACTAGAACACATTTTTCTGTGCAATTCTAACACAGTAATTCCCTAAAAGTCAGGCAGCTCAGCTACCTACTAAGACCAAAGTACCACGGAATTCTACCTTGTAAACTATAAGGTCATGTTCTCCATCTCTCAAAGTTGTTCCATCGTATCTCATGAGCTTTACGAATGCCAGGGCAAAGATCTTCTCAGATTTATCTTTGGCTGTGAGAATAAAAAGCAAACCACCACCACATGGAATTAAGTATTTGATAATGACACTGCCCACCTAAACCTCAGAACCATGGAGAGTCTGCAAATGAAGGGCTGTAGTAAAGACTCTCAGATGGAGAAAGTGTACAAGAAATTAAGGGAATCTTCTGAATGCAAGGAAGAAGCAAGAAGCACAAAATGATGTGTAAGAACCTGACCACAGCACCAAAACTAGGTGTTTATAGCAGTTCTATAGTGTGGCTGTTCTTTTAGAAGGATGGATCAAAACAAACCAAATGTGATGCGTTTATAATGTTCAGGTTCTTATACGAATGGCATTGCTAGGTACATAGAAAAGTCATTTAAATACCTGCACCGAGGATCTCATCAGGGCTCTATCATTTACAGGGGGAGCACTACGACCAAAACAACCCAGACGCACAATGAAGTGTTCCAGTTTCTGAAAGCTGACTCAATCTAGAGCAACATGAACTAGAAAAGGCATTCGGTTTGCTCTCTGTGCTCAAAATCTGTTATCAGAAAGTAAACCGAAGTAACAAGCAAGCGCAATCACAAAGTTAAGACTTAAAACCAGAAGGAAAGTGCAATCAACCTGCGATAGCCCAAGGAGCCTATGAGAAAGCCCTGCAGCTCTAAGGCACTTAAACCATGGCCAACCTAAACCTCTGAGTTAGCAGAAAAGTATTTGACTGTGTAGCACACAATCATACTTTTGACACTCCTGACACTGATTTTTGGCACAGCTTTCATTAGCAAGTATCATACACTAAACTAAGGAAATAGTTTACTAATGATCAGTTTGCAAAACATAGAGCTTCAATTTAATAACTACTACAGGGTAATGTACTACATATTGCAAAGATACATGTACACAAGGAGTATATGTCTTAAAATGCATCCAGCGGATGCTACCTGATTAATGCTTCTGTCTACACATTTATCCTACAGCAAAACCTTCCCCTGCAGATTTAGAAAGGCTTTGCTATTGAAAGAGAGAGTCCCTGTAATCATTACATATCACAAACACAGTAAACTCCACTACAAAACAGTTGTTAACAACTGAAAGATGTTGGGTTGTCTCCATCTGATCCTCAACAGCTCAAAGCACCTCAGCTGCCCGCAATGTTACAGGACAGCTGAGGAAAGCCACAAGCTCTCAAATACCTTTTAGAGCAAAATTACTTTGAAGAAATCACAAGTCAGTCAGAGAACCAGAAGCAGAAACCAATTTCTTAACAGCTACATCTTCAACTACTGATGCTAAGCCTACTGTAAGCTCTTTTCTATGTTCCTACTTCACATGTGGGGTTGTTAAATATCTTTACTACTCCCTAACCACTTACCTCTAAGATACACAACAGCACAACCCTCTGAGATGCTAATTTAAACCTTTAATAGTTAGCCCTTCTATTTGACTTGGAGAAATAAATGGGCAGGAAAGATAAACCTGGATGTTGATAGGCAAGAGTAAGGAAGATGTAATGGGAAAAAGAAGCTGAGATGCGAACAAAATAAGCAGGCAAAAAACTTACCCTGCACTAAAAGCAATTACAACAATTAATTACAGATTAAGAACATTACGCCTGTATCAGCAGATTTTTGGCAGCAAACATTGACAAGAACCATAATGAAAAGGCTGAATCACTCACAGTCCTGTGATGATCTGTGACGGAAAGTGAACCTTAAATGACTGCGGTTCACATCTTCAATGGGGATCGCGACCTTCGCACGTTGGGGAAGAGGGTGAAGAAGGAAACAGTCAGTACAGTGTGCTCAAACATCACTGACCACTACCAACTCTCATCTGGACATCTTTTAATAGCAGGCTTGGAGCTCCCAGGAAGACTACTGGTAGGTACCAGCTTCATTCTGCCATAGAGGACCTTGAAAGGTCATTCCCTAGCAAAATCAGCAATCCTTGCACTGAGGAAGAGAGGAGGAACAAAGCCCCTGTGTCCAACCTGGCCTTCAACACTGCAGGGATGGGGCAGCCACAGCTTCTCTGGGCACCCCCTGACAGCGCCT
>JASSUY010024059.1:0-30831 GCA_032466535.1 Forpus xanthops | reverse complement strand
TTAAAAAAAAAAAAAAAAACAAAAACAAAAAAAAAATACTCACTCCCCCTGCCCCCCAAAAAAAAAAAAAAAAAAAAAAAAAAAAACCAAACCCAAAGCATAGTGACACAGAGAACTATTCTTACAAAAACTGGACTGAGTACTGTAAATAAAGCTTCACTCCTTATATGAGATTAGAAAGATATTCCTGCAAGAAAGTGCAACTGCTTTTCTTTGCCTTCTTCCCAAGAATATACCCAACAAATAGGACAATATTAAATTCCTTTTAAAATTCTCAAATGGAAAAACTTATTACAAAAAAAAAAAAAAGAAAAACTCAAAGGAAACTGCAAAGACAACCTAGCAAAATTGTTTTCAAATGTTTCTTACCACCCTTGTAACACAGAAAAATTGAGCTGAGGAATCCCAAGAGCCATGTTCTTCTCTTGGGTGCCTAATCGTGGTGGGATGAATAAATGCCACTTAATTCTAGCCATTGCATTTCTGCATGGCCCACCACAGGTTGCAATTTTACAGAACACATGGGTACTAGAGTTACCTCACTTATTAATAAATTTTAAGATTTTGTTCTATATTTTCATGTGTTTGACCCTTCAGACTAATAATGTGAAATATCTTAGTGTTAAGGTTCTTTTTTTTTCACTCTTATTTTCCTCACATAGCTACCACCAAATAAATGTTAATTAAGTATGAGTAACAGCTATCAAAAAACAACAAACTTTATGAACTGGCTATAAATGATTATATCAGTGGAGCATTTAGTTTTTAATTGAATGACTCAAGGAACAGTGTGATGTAGTGATGCAGAGATCTTACCTAACTACTACTTTCCCTTTATTTTAAGTGTGAAGCTATGGCATTTGAGCCAACACACTTCTAATTCTTTTAGGTAAAATTTATTTTTCTTTGAGTATATCAAGCTCAAGGAAAGACTAGGGATAAAATACAGGAATAGTAAGCAATAAGAAGATTAAAGACCTTTTTAAGATACTAAATCTGTACAAACATTACTTTTGTACATGATTTCTGAATTTAAATAATAAGAGAGTATCAAACAGGAGAAAATGTTTCAATGGTACAAAACTTGGACTACATGGAAATCTCTATAATGGGTAAGTTATTCACTTTAAGAAGAGGAAACTACAAAGATAGATTCTAAATGTGCTAGCACATGTTGAAGACAAATATCAATGGGGTTAAAAAAACAAAACCAAACACAAAATACTGACTGGATCTACTTTAAAAACAGGATTAAACTGTGCAAACAAAGGCAAATGTAACCAGTGCAGTTGTACTAAGAACTACAGCTAAAAGAAACAATGCCAGGATGCTAGTAGAGCACAGCTCTGCAGCCTTGAGCCTGATATATCATATTTGGTGCATTCTGTTCCTTTGTCCCCAAGATGAGCCGTTATTCATATTTATACTTGCAGCATGCATAAAAATGCAATTATCATTAAAAACTGAGACAGCTGCCCCATCCATGTTTTTTCTTAATCTACAACAGTAATCATTACATTTATGAAGACGCTAAAATACTGCAGAAGAGTGTTGTGGTTTAAGCTCAGCTGGCAACTCAGTACCATACAGCCTCTCTCTCACTGCCCCCCTTTCCTCTCCGCCCTGCTCCCAGAGAGATGGGGAGGAGAATCAAATGTAACTCCTGCAGATTGAGATAAGAACAGTTTAGTAACTAAGGTATAACACAAACCACTGCTGCTACCATCAATAACAATAAGGGAAACCACAAGGGAAGAGAATAAACAGCACACCACCCACCCACCAATACCCAGCCCTACTGAGCAGTGATGTAGCGCTTCCAGATAACTGCCCCAAGTTTATATAGTGGGCTTGACGTGCTGTGGTATGGAATACCTCTTTGGTTAGTTTGGGTCTGGTGTCCTGTCTCTGCTTCCTTCTGGCTTCCTGTCCTACCTGGCAGTGCATGAGACTCAGAGAGTCCCTGGTCACACTAAACATTTCTGAGCAGCAACTAAAAACATTGTATTCCCAGACTGAAAGTGAAAAACACAGCACTGCACCAGCTACTAAGAAGAAGGAAAATGGCTGCTACTGCTGAACCCAGGACAAAGAGCAATCTATCTACTTATAAATGGATAACTTATTCTGAAATATAAGCTATTCAGTCTATTGTTTGACCTGCAGTAGCATTACCAGCATAAATGAGAGAAGGGACCCATCTGGGTGTCACTATTTCTAACATTTTACTCTTACTATTCAAACAGTAGAAAGAACAGTAGCTAAGATTGAATCTAACATTTTCAATCCAAGGGAATAGACCTTGCATTCACGTACAACCTTAAATAACATTGTAAGCAACTTTTCACTGTGAGTTTGGAGGGGGACAGATCGTAAGTCCTACCCCAGAACTTTACCATGTGCCTTATTTTTCTCCGTTGCCATGGGTTCAGCAGCAGCAGTCATATTTCTCCTTCTTGGTAGCTACTGAAGTGCTGTATTTTTGATTATGGGCCTGGGAACAGCACTGATAACACCAGTGTTTATAGCTACAGCTTAGAATGTTTAGGCTGGCAGAGGACTTTCTGAGCCTCATGTTCGGCAGGGAGGAGGAGAAGCCAGGAAGAAGCCGGGAGGAAGCAGAGACAGGGAACCTCACCCAAACTGACCAAAGAGGTATTCAATACCACAGCATGTCATGTCCAGGATGTAAACCAGAGGCCAGAGACCTGGAAGGGGGGGAAGCGGGGGGAGGGCACTGTGTGGTTGGGCTTGGTATCAGGTGGTGGGGGTGCACTGCTTGGTGGGGCTGGGTGAGCAATTGTATTCTCTTTCCTTGTATTTCTCTTGTATTATTATTGGTGGTAGCAGTAGTGATTTGTATTATACCTTAGTTACTAAACTGTTCCTATCTCAACCTGTGGGAATTGCATTCTTTTGATTCTCCTTCCCATCCCCCCGGGAGTGGGGGGAAGAAAGAGAGGGAAGTGAGTGAGAGAAAAAAAAACGCATGGCTGATTTACGACTTAAACCACGACAACCTTAAACTGGATGTGCAGGGAAAGGCTGGAGTTATCCCATGTTTGGCTCTACCTAGCAAGGTGAATGCTGAATGCCTGAAGAATAGAGACAGAAAGAACTTTAAATTTGAGAAGTACAAGAGATGACAGGGGAAAACAAGTCAAGTACCAAAACAGTTCAGAAATCTCAGCTGTTCTAAAACCAATAGTAAAAAATCTCATGGAAAAAAAGAAGAATGTACATTCTCATGTATAATCTAGAAGTGGAGAAAAACAATTGTTCTAGAAAAAGGTTAACAGAAAGGATCAATACATGTCAACTACTGTTAGGTTGGACTTTTTCCATACCTAAAAGGAAGATAAAGTTTCATTATCCTTTTTTAAACTATTGTAAACTACAGCCAGAAGCCTTTAGATCCTCAGATTTCTATTGTAACTACAGCTGGCTTTCATGCATGCTGTAATATGTTCTTTTATCACCCAGCCAGGAAAAATAATCAAGAGGTTCATAAAGCCAAAGAATATCCATCTTTATCATAGAGTTCAGCAAGATGACAGACAAGCTTGGAGATTATTTTTAAACACTAAGGCCATAAATATTTAAATTCGGTGGACTTATAATTTAAAAAGAAAAGATCATCAGAAACTGTGCTTTTGGAGAGATTATTTTTCTTCTTCTTTGCCATATAGAGCTTGATTTCATTACATAGTCTACTGATTTTACATCTGAATGTATTTCAGTAAAACATCTGGAAAATGTAACTATAGTTCATTAAAATCTGTATATGTAGTTTCCCAAGAGTCATTCAAAAGAAATCAAGGAATCTGTCTTGTTTTTCTTTCAAGCATGCATTCCAAGATCTTCTCTATTTGTCTAACAGTTTCTGGTAGGAAATGGTGATAAATAATCAAAACACATTATTTCAAAGATTTTTTTTCTTCTCTATCATTAACCTCTGCGTTCTTTTAATTTTAATCAAGTTTAAAAACTTTTCAACTACTGATATGGATGTTTCTTCATCTAAATTTAATTAACTTTATTATTTAGTGTGCATTTAGTCTTCTTAATTAATTTTAGTCATGTGCTTTATTCAACCACAATCTTTAGTTCTTATATCTTGCTTCCATTCAGAAGGTGCTGCTCAGGTACAGTGCAATGCAGCAGTTTTGAAACATGCCAGCAACAATTCCTTCTGGTAGAACCAGGAACTATGAGAAGTCTTTTGTTTATAGAGCCTGACTGTAGTGCACTGGTGTATTCTAGGCTCCTCAGAGATTGTAGGTGGCAGATTTCAGAGGCAAAACCAAAGGACACAGTTGTCTTTGAACTCAGGATTTCAGGATAAATGAAGAAAAAAATCTCTTCAGAAATTCAGACTTGATTATCTCCTACAAAAAGGCACCTACAAAAAAAATAAGGAAAGAACCTTAAAAATTTCAAATACCCCAAAAAAACTGTCAATAACTGTGACATCTGTTCTGAGTACTTACTGTTGCAAAAGGAAGCCAAATATATGCTGTGTATCTGATCGAATCAACAGTATTTTATTTGATAAAACTCATCTAAACTCTTTAAAACGCTAGATATCTTCAAGAACTATACAGCAATATAATGTCAATTGTTATTGTTATCTAAAACGATTGATGGGTATTCCAGTACAGTTTTAGTTTATCTAAAAGAATCACTTCTAAACAGCTGCCCTTTTGGTACCTTAAGATTTATCCCAGAAAATATCTGCACTTAAATACCAGATGCCTGAGGCTCCATGCAGACAATTATGACACAAGGCTGACACTAAATCTTGCTCATATACATTCAATAATCTGTCTTACATCCCTCCAACTCAACACAAATATGACAGAAACTGATGAACTGATCCTTTCGATAATACATCATTGCTGCAAAACAATAGACTATTGTCTTTCTGGACCCTTTTAGTACTACAAATGCCATCACAAGATATTATTTTAAAGTATTTCTTTCTCAGTAACTTCCTTATCAAGAAAGGAAACAATTATTTTCTGCTATTAAAAATAAAAAAGTCTGTATTGCTATCTATGCATGTGTAACATACATGCCTGGATGTTTCCCAGAATTTCTAAGGAGTCTATATATATAAATTTATCTAGCATATACAGTACATATACTTCAATATATAATATCTGACTATCTCACAAGGTTTACATGCAATGATGTCATCACAGGAGCTGTCTAATATAGATAAAGAATTTGGAGACAAGGGAAAAAAAAAGCTGATTTGGCCAACTACTTAGTTTAGGCAAAGGCAATCAAAATATGTTTTACATCTTGGTGTGGCATTTTAGTTACTGAGCAATCATCTCTTGAAAGGTGTTTAATTGCCCTATTTGCACATCTTAATAGATGCAGGTAGAATAAATAAATGAAAAAATCCACCTATGACTCTTCATTATGCTTACCACCTTTTCTCTCACAAACTAAAACAATATTTTAGTGCGACAGCTCAGACTTTTCCGATTCTTAGAACTACTGACAGAAGAACAACCTCCACTGTCAGTAGAAATTATCACTTAAAATATGACTAGAGATCATAGAAAAGTGTAAACCCTTGTGTCGACACTGCCCTAATGAATAGGAAAACAACTAAATCCATTGACATCTGACTGAATTAATAAGGTGCAAATCAAGTTTTCCTGAATCTGAAACTCTGCCATAGCTCAAAGCAAGTCTTTGCACCAGCAATGCACTTTCAATACACTTACTTGGTGTATCCAAGAGAAACTGGCATGCTTTTGAATACTTACTTGTCCCTGCACAGCCTCTTTTTTTTCTGAGGCCATGCCTGCCCATCTGTGTGTAGCTGCTATTGCCTGAGTTGTTCCAGCACTGAGATAGACTTTGCAATTCTGCTCACAGTCTGCAGTATTGGTGCAAGACAGTTCCCTCAAAGCGCGTGCAGATTACTTATAAGTGTGTAAGTAGAGTTGGCGGAAGAACTGTGAACTAAAATCTTAAACTGAACAAAGGAGAAAACACAGTCCTATGGGTTCAAAATTATGTCAACTCTAAGCACATTAGAATAAAACCTGCTGGGCTGCAAAGGCTTGTTCATTAAGAAGGGTCTTTCAGGGAGTCCTCGGTTTCTGTTTTTCTAAGGCAGCATGTGCATACAATCTGGTCACTGTTGGTGCAAATATCTCTTCCTCCTCAGCTTCTGTCACATGAAGCTGTACTTCTGTATCTCATCCAAGCCATGCATTTATGTATATTGGAATTTCATCCTTTTCTGCTTTCTTTGAAAGACTTTCTCAGTTGTCTTTGTAATCTCTTTCATTTGTATTATTTACCATCTTAAAATATTAACTTTAATTCTCTCAAATACTCCGGAACTGTTTTTTTACTAATGAAGTTTACTACAGATTACCAAAATCAGCAGATAATTCTATAGATTTTAATGAGTTCCAAATTAAGCTTTCAACCATCTAAAAGCCACAGTGCACTTAGGGTCCTTTTGAAGCAACCCTGGTTTAGCCTGTATGTAAACAGAAAACACTCATCACTTTTCAGTTGTCATGACTTGGATAAAATCCCTGCAATAGCTATTTCAGCTTTAGTACCTCTGAAGGGACAGATTGCAAGTCCTGAAAAAACATCACAGAACATTTTCAAAGTTTTCATAAAGTGAGTTAGTAGGAGATATGAAATCAAAGATATTTCAATGGATTATCAAACCAGATCAAGAAAACTGTTGGGTTAACAGCTTGCAAGAAAACCATTTAAAGCTGACAACTGTCAAAGAGCCGCTAAAGATACATTAGCTTCCACATAAATCTTTTACACAATCACACTTCTTCCTAACTAGCGGAATGCAGGGCAAAAATAGCCAGGGTCAAAACACAAAGCTGCTAATCTCCAAGAAAATCTAGCACCTCCTCTCCAGGACTAACTGTTGCAGAGATGATAAAGGAAGCTTGCCATATTAACACTGGAGATACATAAAAGGCTTCCCTTATCAGAGCAATACAAACCTTTTAAATCTGATTTTCATATGTTATGGTTAACCTCAATAAGCAGCTAAGTACCATAAAGCCATACCTATAAATAGATCTGGCATCATGAAATTAACTTTTGAAATAAAACATATGATAGAGACAGAAGAGATCGAAATTGGTAGGCACGAAAATAAACAAACTGACAGAAATTTAAAATATCTTGTTTGAAGAAATGAATGCTTCCAGAGTTAAAAGTTAATACCCATTTATAAACAAATAAGGTAAGCAGAATCAAGGTAACATGATATCCATAATTCCAGATAAATATTTAGTGTATTTTCTACCAGCTCTGACCTCTGCTAACAAGATTTTTTTCAGGATAACAATATCAATAGTACTTCAATGCAGTACACCATTACAGAGAGACCAGACTTTTGTCACCAGCATACATTACAGAAGTTCAGCTTCAAGTTCAGAAACTTTTCAGTTACCCAGCATGTTTTCTATAGTACTTTTACAGGGATTCTCTTTCTTGTCTAAATGTTCCATAAACTCCTATTTCATCTGGTGGGATCCAGTCCCCTTCCGCCTTTTTCCCATGCAACAACGCATACTTAATTCTCCACAGAAACATACCATTTTCTGTCCTTGGGAGGAGGAGTGTTGTACTGTACTACAAATATACTCATATACTCATCAACAATTACAAACTGTGTGGGCACTTTTAATAGAAAGTTCACAATGTATGCTCTCCAGAAGCACCTTCTCTGAAATAGTGTCATATCATAAAACGAAAAGATATTAGAGATGAAACCTGGAGCATCAGACCACACTTCAGCTTGCTTGTATCAAGCTTGCTTGTTACTGCCTTCCTGGGCAGTAACATCCAAAGAGGAGTCTAAATTAGGGGAGGTCAAAAGAGCAAAAGTCGATTTACAAACTGGTACAGCCTTCTGTTAGGTCTGGTTATTTAATACCTACGACCTAAGTCCTTGTGAAGGACTTCACAAGCAGCAACAAATACATACCTGTGCAATAACCTGGATAGCAGCATTCTCTCCTATTCAACCTTTTGAAGGTGAATATATACTTTACTCCAAGTGAATTTACAGTGTAAACAACAACACAGTTGAATTTGTTCCCAAATATTCCACATCTGTTAGTTCAACTTAATGATTTCTCAAGTTATTTTATTGAATAAAATAAAAAACTTTCAATCGACAATTTTTCTTCTTAATTTCAGAATGTCAATTACATATAAACCAGAAAGCATCAGTGAAGGCTTACTCTGTCATAATCCCGACATAATCCAGAGTGAGAAAAGTAAATATGCTAAAAATCTCATGAGCCTAACATCACCATCCCTCAGGAAAAGCAGCTCTTTTAAGTAGAATAGAGTTCCCAAGAGTAGGGAAAAGACAATAGAATGAATTCCCTTATTACAGATGAAACAGCACAAACCACATTGAAAGTGCAAGGCTCATTGAATTGCCACCTCCTACACAATTCAGACCAAAGATACATAAATCACAAAGTCTGTCAAAGGAAACGAGCAAATAAAAAAGCCCTGTTAAAATGAGATACAAATTGTATTTTCTCTCCGTGATAAAGGAAAAAGAATAATAAAAAAGAAAAAGTCTGCCCGTCAGATGTTAGCCCTATTACTAAATGACTACTAAAACATATAATTTTAATGTATAATGTAAGGAATAAAACAGAAATAGGAATAGTAAGAAATACAAGATGGAAGAAAACTGTCCCTATGATTCTGACTCAGTTTCTAGACCAAAGGAAAATGATTTAAAATCATGGCTCTTATCATTGATATTTTTGTGGTCTAACTTTCCAGGAACAATAAAAGAAAAATTCAGTTCTAAGACTTGCACAGTAATGAACATGTAATAGATAACTGAAGTGTTCTTTACCAGTAAGCCTCCTTCAAAATCAGAGGCATTACATTGACTGTGATAAATCCACTACCTAGTGTTTCTGTCTGTGAGCAAACAGAACAGTTAAAGCAATGGTTTAACTTTTCAAATAATTCAATTTATTGAGTATGAAGTTTTGCCATGAAAAGATCAAAGATCAGACAGACCCATTTGGGCAAAACTGGCATAAGAACATACTTCTTTCAAGGACAAATCCACTTTGCAGAATGGGCAACCCTTAAACTAAACCTTTCTGTTTAAGTTCAGGTTTGTAAGGGGAAGTTATGTTTGTAATCTGTCCATTTTAAAGTAAATAAAATAACCATACTATGGTAAGTATTAATCTCGTATCCTTTAAAATGTTTATCATGTTCAAAGGTTTAACATTTGAAGGCTTTTTAACAGATTTAATATTGCTGCTATTTGAATTTAAAATAATTTCTGCTGGTGGGTATTTTTAGATGTTATTAAAGTATAACAAAAACTGAAAGCAAGTTGTGTGCATAACTTTAATTGTTTCTAAAGCTCAAATAATCACAGCCCTCTTCCTCTCATAGGAGCTAAGACTTCTGAAAAAAATTAGTTAGTTAAAGGTTTCCCTCAAAGGTCAACTGAAGCAGCATCTAGAAAAGCTCAACAATACAGTTTGTTCCCTGCTTATGCCCTAAGTCCTTTTTTTTTTATTTCTGCCACTCAGTAACAGAGCCTTGTAAAAGGTCTTCTAAAATCACCACGGGCAGTTTAGTAGGATGACTTTATTTGGAGAGGTCCATGTCAAGAGCTGACCGCTAACCACAGTACACGTTCTCCAAAGTAGGTGGCAAAAGCCTTGAGTGTCTGCTTTTCTTCATGCTGCCCTTCAGCAGCAAGTCCATTGGCTAGCACCTAAAGCTACCCCATAAACAATTCATCTGTCATTCATCTGTCACTTCTTACTTCATGGTGTATTCTAGCCTTAAAACCTCATTGTTTTCCAAGATGCCCAACGGATTACTAAACTGATAGGGTGACAAAAAAATTCAAAACTTTATGTGTATAAAAACAGAAGGGCATTTTTAAAAGATCTAAGGCAGTTAGGCACTCTCGTGTCCAGAATTAGACCAAGAGATTACTGAGCAGGTTTTGAATAAAACATATCTCCCACGTCATGCAAGGAGTTACGAAGTATAGAGAGAGGGATGTACATCACTTTTGTGCAAATGCACATGAAAAGCTTTAATCTGCCTACATCAACAACCATTCTAAATTTGATATCGCCAATAACATGACAATACCTACCTGGCTAAGAAGTAAGCTACAATAATGTAGGTAAGTATCAGTTTTCATGTAACTCGTTGGAATCAGTGGCCCAGGAGAGGCCAAAAACCCAAGCAAGCCAAATTAGAGTAAAACAGACAGCTAGGGAATCAACTGCAAATTACAGCTGAAATAACTGTGTATGAAACATACACAAATGCATAGGAGAATTATATCTACATATGCATATGCATTTAATTTCAATATATAATATAGAAATAGATAAATCACACATAGAAAAACACACATATATACAAATCATATATGCAGAAATATATCTAGTAAATAGATATAGAAATACATGAAAAAATACAATATGTCTAGAAATACATATATAATATTTCTTCATGTAAAAAACCCACAAAAATCAGAAATATATATGATGCAAAACAAAATAATGAGAACTGAAACCTGATGGGTCAACATCACCAGTTCACATTGGATTAAAACAAAAAGTAATTTAAAAAAGATCTCACTGCTTCAGTGTCTTAAATCAGAAATAAGATGGAAAGCTGAAGAAGTTTCTAGATGAAGGAACAAGGTACTTTTGACTTGGTTTGTTATTCTATTATTTTTTATCATTCCATTTCTTTTTATACTCTTCCTTTCCTTTTTCACTTATGATATAGTAAATAATAATATTTTCTTTTCTATTTTTTCCTAACATTTTTAGTATATAGTCTCATTTTTAACATAGTCATCACACTTGAATTTTCTTTTCAGTACTTTGTACTTAGCTCTTTAGGGGAGAAAACAGTTATCCTTTTTATGTTTCGTGAAATGTCTGAAGCTCAGTTGATATAGTTTGCTTCTCATTAAGAAGCCAAGCATCAGTCAAAAAATTGAATGACCCTCAGAGCACTTCCGTGTCATAAAAAAACCTTACAAAATGTGTTGATATTTATCTCACTTCTGTGACGCTCATATCTTGTACAGCATAGCTACATTTGTAATAAATAATGACAAATTTCTTTTTTCTGTTCTGCATTTTCTTTTTCTTCTGATGTATTCATCTTTTCCTAGAATCTACAAATTCTTTGTGTAGAAGCGAACTGAGAATTTGTATAAACTTGATCTGCACAAGCTCTACTTTGCTATTTTTCATTATTATTTCCCTGCTTCAGTGGGTTTTATAGGCATTTGAGCAGCCTGACAGCAGCGTTTTGTAGTCAGATGGCTTTTTGTAAGAACATCATGCAATTCGTATTTTTTGCATAAATCTTTTTTCATTAAAATATATCAACAAGAAGCTACTGCTTGAAAAAGCTATCAGTTTAAATACTCCAGTGCTTTGCAGTCAAAAGTACTTGGCATCATCTGTCCTTCAAAGCCAAAACCTTGAAACATTCATTCCAATCACTAGTAGAGACTTCTGTTATTTTGTAGATACAGCTGTAAACTCTGATTTTGACCTTTTTTTTGAACACATCCAAAGTTACATAAAGCTGTGTTTTTCCTCAGTATGCCATTTGCAAACAATTTCAGATGATTCTTTCAATAGTCCACTGCTTGTGAGAGTCGGATAAACTCTTTCAGTCCTTCCCCAGGTTGCTCTTTCCATAGTGTCTACTGCAGAACCGCCATTGGTAACAGACTGTGAGCTTCTGAATAAAGCATAGACAAAGCAGGGCAGTGAGTATCACTCTTGGTGAGATGAAGGCAGGAGGCTATCGGGTGACCATCTGGGGGGAAACAGGAGAAAATTAAGGAGGGGTATATGCCATGAGGCTGCAAAGCAGGGAGGATGAAAGCAGAATGATGTCTTCATTTGAAAGTAAGGAAGAAAACCTGAAACTGTACTATGAAAGTGGAAAGAGAAGAAAGGCATGTGTTCCTCTGTGATGGTGTACAACCAACTCATTACCAACAATACTGCTTATTCAATACCAATGTTTTACTCAGTGTTTTACTCAATATTTTCTCCTGGTCACAAAATATACTTGAAGCCTGTAAAATTACACAGCTCCAAACATTTGTGAGCACAGAACACAGCAATCGAGTTCATTTATGACATACTTAGGTGCTGGATCATTCAAGGACAAAGGCATATTTTCTTTTTGTTTTTTCCGCCAATTATCAAGTTGCAAGAAAACAGATACTCACATTTTTGGCCAGCATTACTAAATGCTAGTCTTAAATATAGTTATACTGCCCAGCGTGTACTACTTCTGAAGGCCAAGGCATAGCTATATGACTTCAATGGGATCACAGCAGACCTGAATTTAATTCTTATTTTAAAGCATAATTAAAGTATGACATTCATTAATTACTTGCTTAGACTGAGAAGGCATAAGACAAAATATTACTTTTCCATTTATTCAGGCCATAAGAATAATTTTTACACTCAGACCAAGAATCACTCAATCCTTTTAAGTATCTAGAGCATTAAGGACTAGGTATCTTTCTTCTAAGATGGCATGACTTCAAAATTCAGAGTTGTATTTTTAAGGCAGAATTACTACAGCCATGATTGTAGTAAATTTGACAGATTGCTCTCAGTCTCATTTAATGGTAACTATAGTTACAGAGTTCTGCAATTATCAATAGTGAGTGCATGTTCTATTTAGGTAAATAAAGATATCATCTGAGTTATGTCTTTAATTACCTCTGCATAATTAACAGCTAATCACAACAATTTTAAAAGGATCCTTGCATTATTGAATTCTGTAATAGTATTGATATTTAAGTATGTGTATAATTGCAGTCTGAAAATACATTGCTAGCAGATCATTTTGTTGCCTCTGCATAAGCACTGCAAAGTTTCACTTAATGGGAGGAAGAAAAACCTCTGAAAATAAGTTTTGGTTAGAAGTCAATTCAGCTGCAGCGCATAAACATTACATTCATAGAATCATAGAATGGTTTGGGTTGGAAGGGACATTAAAGATCCCTAGTTCCATCCCCCCTGCCAGAAGCAGGGACACCTTCCACTAGACCAGGCTGCTCAAAGCCCCAGTCTGGCCTTGAATGCTTCCACGGACAGGACATCCACAAGTTCTCTGGGCAACCTGTCCCAGTTGTCTCACCACCCTCATAGTGAAGAAAATTTCTTCCTGAAGTCTAACTTAAATCTACCCTCTTTTAATTTAAAACCATTCCCCTTGACCTGTCGCTACATATTCTTGCAAATTCTCCCTTTCCAGCTTGGGGTTAGGATCCATTCCTGCTTAAAAGAGGGAAACGTAGCCTCCGAGTGTGGTGGTAGCAAATAGATTTCTCCATTCCTGTTTTCTTATCAAACATATCTGAAATACAAAGTGAAGTTTACTACTAGACAAACAAGGTCCATTTTCTGGTATGTTACATGCAGATACAGAAGCTTTATCCATTTAACCCATGAAAATAGCCTGCATTTAATATTCTCAAAATGACAGTCAGAGAAAAAAAGCTTAAAACAATTCTGTGAGTTGGTGACTTTTGATTCACCTTTTATTGCTCCATAACTTTTTTCTTAATAAGCCACCTGCATTAGTGTGGGAGAACATGATTTTTCATGCTCTGCCTTAAGCAGTAGCGTCATCAGCATATTTTTAGGTTTGCCACAGATTTGTTGCAAAACTTAAGGAAAAGTGATCACCTTTTCCATAACTGATATAAAAATTAAGGCTAAATGTGTCATGACATAGTAAACAGCACTTTTCCATATTTGTTATGAATTTTTAAAATTGTAAACATAAAATTTAAGCTCTATCATAAGTCCAAAGTAGTTATTATTTAGAAATTTTAAATTGTAACTTGCATCTGGTTATTTTCACAGAAATTTCAAGTGGTTTTTGTCACATCTTTCTTTTTTTGGCACTACATGGGTAATTTCATAAATATTCCAAGCTGTGGACCAAAGAGAGCAGTTATGAATGAACTACTTGCTGGTATTTTTACAGAGAAGATATCGCTTGGGGAGTAATACAGTTGTCAACAATTTGCAAATGCACAAAAAGCTGTTTAAAATATAACATTACTTAATTTACCATAACCATCCTGATCTACCCAATTATTGGAATAAGTCTATAGGACAAATACGGGGAAGAAATAATACAGATTACATTACTATGCAAAATAAAAACATAAGTTTGTAATGTGGTCAGCTATGAAATAGCAGTAATGGCTGCAGCTTTCTTTAGCAAGCTACTGGTGATAACACTGTGATACTTCCCTCATATATCATTAAAAACATTTTAAGTTGTTGAGAATAAGTTAGCCTACTAGTTAGATCTTTATTGTAGTGAAGAAATTATCAAACATTGGTGTCATAGGTTAAATTTTCACCTTTCAAAATACAGCTATTGTGTCCAAACTCTCAAGCCTGTATCTGAAATGTTACTAGAACTTCTATTTGGGACTGCATGACCTTGCTCGTTTAATATGCTGGAATCTATAATAAGCATCACAGGATAAAGAATGTAGTTCTTTTTTTTTTAACTTTCAAAGATATCTTCATATGTGTGACACAGAGTTTTCATTAATCTCTGTATTTTCTCCATTCATCACTTGTAACTATGTAAGCTTTTTTAATACCTAGCAGGATAAATGATGGCACTGAGAAATACTAGTGCAGTTTTGTCACTTAATTGAACAAATAATACTGCAGAAAAACTTTAGATTATCACATTACTTTGTATAGATAGAAAAAAAAATTCTCACATTTTATTTAAATATTTTGAATTCTCCATTGTGTCTTACTTAGAGGAAAAATGGAATTTCTACACGTCTCTATAACTAGTGTACTAGACACTGAGAATAGAATAAATCAAAGTTAATACCTCTAGCATGTTCCAAAGACACTAATCTATGCTACATACAACCCCAAACTACTTTAACCACCCTAGCTTGGATACTAAAAGTATCGTGGTTTAAGCCCAGCCATAAATCTACCACACAGTTTGTTAGCATCCCCTCCTCCTTCCTCCCCCCTCTTCCAGAAGGATGAGAAGGAGAATCAAAAGAATGTAACTCCCACAGGTTGGGATAAGAACAGTCCAGTAACTAAGGTATAACACAAACCACTGCTGCTACCACCAATAATAATAAGGGCAAGAGAAACCACAAGGGAAGAGAATACAACTTCTCACTACCCGCCAACCAATACCCAGCCCAACCCAGCTGTGATCAAACCTTTCCAGGTAACTGCCCCCAGTTTTTACATCCTGGGTATGACGTGCTGTGTTATGGAATACCTATTTGGCTAGTCTGGATCAGGTGTCCTCTCTCTGCTTCCTCCAGGCTTCCCCTCCTTCCTGGCAAAGTATGAGACTCAGAAAGTCCTTGGTCAGACTAAATATTTGAGCAGTAACTAAAAACACTGGTGTTATCAGCGCTGTTCCCAGGCCAAAAGTCAAAAACGTAACACTGCACCAGCTACTAAGAAGGAGAAAAAATGACTGTTACTGCTGAACCCAGGACAAAAAGGGATATAGAAGTGGCACCAAGGCCTTCAAAATTACCTCCACAAATATGCTGAGCTTAAGTGCTCATCACCTACACCAATCCAAAAATTAAGCTATAATTTTAAAGTTGACCAAATTTTAAACCAGAGCTGGTTTATGTATACTAAATTAATATCTGCCTATTGCAGCAGAACATATTGAGAGAGAAAAATACATTAGTAGAGAGGCATTATTAAATGATCCTAGAAACATTTTAGCTTCAAGTGAAAAACATTGATTTGTTTTCTTGCTCTGTGACACATTGTGAAGTTGGGATAACACATACAAGAGGATAAGCAGTTATTAGCAGTGCTTCTTATTCATACATGCTGTTAGAGAGATAATAAGCCTTTTGATTGATTTAGATACATTTGGTTCCTGAAGAACATTTTGCCCTGTTTGCTGCTAAATAGCAATGATGTTCAAAGCACCACTGGAGAACATTGTTGAGCTGAGGACATGACTAATACCCCAGTGACTGTTGACACAACTCTTCCTTTCAGAAAGATGTATGGTTCTTAAGAAAATAGTTCTGTGTTACAATAAATTCACCTTGCACTTTTATTTCTATTATTTTCTTTTGCTGCTTGCAATTCAACCTACCAAATGACTGTGAGCGATAGTTAAGGAAATGCCAAGCCTTCTGATTTCAGTCAGGTAAGTTTAGTCAAACACAGAAAACATGAAAGCTTTATACAGGATGAACACCTAGCCAGAATGAAATTTTTTAAGATGCCTTTGATAAACTATTCATTCAAATAATGCTTGTTAAGAGGACATAATAGCACCTATTACTTCAACTCATTCTATTTCTAGCTAACCAATATATTTCATTATACATAATTGCTGCTGTACCAGTAACACTTTAGATGGACTCTTTCAGTGTGAAGACTTCATCAGAGCAATTCACTCGATATATTATTCCAAGAGTAACTGATTGGTCACTGTAGTCTTAATACCCTCCAAATCTACAGATTCATGATAGTGTTCCCATGAAAATTTTTTGTTGCAAAATCTACTAGCTTTGATTACTATATTTATTCCCCATGAATAAAAGTGTAGAGTTCAGATTTTTGTTCATTGTTTACAAAATGGTTCAGCAAGAAGTAATAAAAGTAACCAGGTCAAGGAAGCTAGAGCATAAAGAGAGTAAGAAAATAACAGGAGCTGATTAAAGGGGAATATCAAGACATAAAATGATTATTGGTAACTAAAGGCTGAATCTGGCACGTCCTCATTTTCACATACTAAAGATTAAGAGAAAATTTAACAAAATCAAATTCTTATACCTTTCCAAGCTTCCTTTCACTTGAATTTTACAGAAAGACTCCAGCAACCTCAGTGGAAGCCATATTGCCTTTTTGCTGGTGTCACGACTTTTTTTAAATCTGAAACTGAAATAGTACACAGATACAACATCTGAATTTCAAACATAGAAACTGCTCATTGCGCAGTCAGATAAATAGGTCTTGGCATTGTTTTGGGACATATATTGAATTAGATTATCTTCTATGAATTAAGGACTTTGCCCAGTACCTGAATGTACATTGTCATATATGTATCATATATGTATCATCACATATATATGTCATATTTATCATCCATTACCATATTGCATAGGTCAGATTGAGTCTAAGTGGACAGACTCCCCAGAGGCTCAGCAACAATGGGTGGAATAACAACCCAGACACTCCTGCAGTCCATCTTCCAAGACCTTCCTTTATAGATTCCCAAATATTACCAGGCACGGTGCACATTTGTGTTGATTCCTTGACAAGATAATTTACTGCTTGTGGTGCATGAGGTTGCAAATGTGTGTAGGTCAGTAGGCAGCGCCATAGGGAAGGACATTAAAAAATTTTGCATAATCATTCTGCAATGGCCAAGTGCCTCATAAACTGTACATCTCAAAAAGATGTTCACGGTGGAAATGAAACTTCCAAAAGCAAAATGGCACTAAAGCGCTAAGTTCTTAAGTCCTCCTCCTCAGGGAAGGTAGCATTTCACTGTCAAACACAACACTGTGAGCCTTGTGAATACTACCTGGATGATCTTGTAATGTATACAGCTAAGGTTCCACAACCCTGAGCTTAAATTTAAGTAGGAGTGAAAGAAATGACAGACAAGAAAATGCATGTTTGTGCCTCAGCTGGGCCAGTATTCCGTCACCAAAAAAAGCTTTTTCCCCACCTTTTTTTTGGTCATGGTTCTGGTAAGGCCACAGGGTAAGGCATCCAAGTGTTAGGAAAATTTACAGTTTGTTATCAGCTTGTAAGTCACATATATATGCTGCATTAATAATATAAAATTATAATTATAGCTTTTTGATGCTAATAGGAAATTTTTCCCAGTTACTAGAAACCTATTTAGGAACACTGATTTTTACTCTGACACTACCTATCTTGGATAAATTCAGAACATTTGGCTGAAGCAGTTTTTCAGTCCTCTGAGAAATCATTAATAAATTCCTCCTATTAATTACCCATCATTTAATTAAGCAATAATTAAACAGCACACATTTTCACAGATAATGTGCAGCCTTAGAATTCTCTAAGGTTTGTCTAAATCTTACAAACTTATTGAACTCAATAGTCTGAGATGTTGGGAGAATAAGCTCAGCACTTAAACAAATAATTAAGTTGTAAAGTCATTTAAATACTTGTCATTCTGAAAGTTTTCCTGAACAGCATTGCTAAGTGAGAAATGAAGATTATTCTGTCTTAATAAAATTACTGACAAAATTGTGCAAAGAAACATAAAGACGATGGCAAGGACAAGCATCCTGAAATATTGTCTGACTAAAATACAAAACCAGTATACATATGGTACTGCATATGATCACACTTTAATAATTCATCATGGTGGAAATTCTGGTAATTGCTCATGTTTCCATGGATCCACATATCTGTGTTTACACTTGCATTAATATCTTACAAAATTTGCTTCTTCCAAGTCATATACTCAAACACCAAAGTTTAATATGAACTCCTACTGAATACAGACCATTTAAAGAAGCCTGCAATGGTAAAGAAAGATCAGCAGAGAAAAAAAAATAAAAAGGTAAAATTTCCTATAACTGACTTAAAATCCCTTTCTTTGAATGTACAGAAAATCGTGGTGCCAACCTAGCTGGAAGATACCTTGTTTCAAATACAACCCAACCTAATTTTGTAACGGTTCATCTTTTCTGAATTGTTTGAAAAGAATTTAGAAGAATTCAAACAAATCATGTCAGAGACACTTCAAAACAATTGCCCGCCTCAGTTAAAACACAGGCATTCCCATGCAATTTCTTAACTAGGGAGTTCTTTTCCTTGCCATAAAATATATTTACAGGTATACATGTAAATGCATAGGTACTATATGTGCTAACTACATTAGTAAGCAAAATGGTGACCACTGTGTATTAAATGCCTTGCCAAAGCAAATTTTCCACAGATCTGTCAGCAGTTATTTTTAAATCTAGGAAATCATGTTTTAAATATAGAAAATACATGACACCTGACTACACAATGTATTTTGCAGTCCTCTGGCTCTCCAGAAACCAAGTTTTCAGGGTAAATATTATCATACAGGTTTCTCAAAGGGTTGCTTTGTCATCCAAAAAGACACAATCTTTTATCAGTAGCTGCTGTTAGACCAGCAAAAACAAAGTACTCAAATAAAAACTAATAGAAGAAAAAAATTAGTGAAACTGCATTACTTCCTAAGCTCAGTACCAAATGGAATTTTTTGAGAGGTGATAGCATAAAAAAAAAAGAAAAATGGGAAAGAACCACCATATCAGATATGCTATTGCACTTTTTATTATACCATAACACACCTTAAATTTACATTCTTCAAACCTACATGCTTTATCTCTATTTCATGACACCATTTTTACAACTGCTGCTGAAATTGTAACAGAGAGTCTTCAACGCACTGCCCCATCAGCAGAAATTATTGCTTGCGAATTAGGAGACCATTACAGTAGTCTGAAAATTATAATTAAAATGAAAATAATTAAATAGTAATAAACCCACCAAAATTATATATTATCCATCAAAAACACTAGATAAAACTGGACAAAACCAATCATTTCAATGAAACATGAAGATATGAGTCACTGTGAATTATTTCTTATTTCATATATAATGTATTAACTCAGGAAACAAAACCGCTGAAACGCGGGAAGGTACAGGAAGCACAATACCCAGATCAAAAATTTCCATGATTTTTTCTCTTTTTTTTAATGCTTAGGGGAAGAGGGGGGTTTGCCAAAGTATAGCAAGCAAATTCTGGAATCCACTTTGGTTGCAACCCATTTTGTTGTGACGCATGCATATATTAGTGATAATATTCAGAGTTAGTAAAACAGACAAAATCAATTAAACATTTTTTCCACTATCTAAAATTAACTAGCATATCTGAAGAAACATCACCTGTTAATGGGCGCTATGTACAAGAAAGCATTCACAGAAGTTTAGTCTCGTTTTTTACTATTGTTTTGCTTTTGCTCATCTGTATGCCTACTACCTGCATTCCTCTGATTTCAGGATTTAGCTGAACTGCATTCTGCTTGGCTTCATACAGTTTTAAATAAAATAATGACTCCCTGCTGAGAAGCAACATAATGTGAGAGTCCCATATTAATTCTGACACATGCTGAAGAAACTTTGTCAAATCTTGTAGAAGAAACTGGGATGCAACAGAGTAAACGAAAGGTTTACAAGCTCAACTGCACATGAAAAGTACAGTAAAGGAGTCATATTTTAGAGAGCATGCTGCTGAAAACATTTCTTTCATGATCTTACTTGCAAATTAACAGTCTGAAAATTTAACATGCCCGTTTCTTCACACAACATAGTAGTAATTCTAGTCAGTAATTGAAGACCCTGAGAAATTAGTGGAATAGGAAGCAAACTCAAAAGGTGTAACTCAGTCACATTAGGGCAAAAAGAAAATATATTCCTAAAGGCATACTCCTTCCATCAGAAATAAATTTTTGAGGAGCATCACCATTTCATTCTGAAAACACTTCTTTACTCCTATTTAGAAATAATGTATGTAATTCCTTCTTGTGGAGTCAGATTTCCTCCTCAACTTCATACCTGATATGTATTGCAAGAAATTCCCCTCTCCCTAATCCTTCAAGGTTCCAAAGATACAAAGCCATCCCCATTTTATTTCTAACGTTTCCTTTAGGAGAAATGTTAGGTGCATGAAATGCATTTGCATCACATTTAATGCCTGCAATAATTCAAGAGATAATTTTATATACCGAGTCTTGAGATGTGGTAGACAATTTTAGAAAATTCACACGCTCACTTCTTTGCTATTTCCAACCATTTCATCACTCATTGCAAAGCATTAGAAGAAATAACAACAATTTCCAAATGATGGGGACTGTGCCTGAGGTCTTTTATGTGGGCTTGACTTTATTGACTCTCTCAGGCACAGACACAATAAACACAGTACAATAAATTGATTCTTTTCTAAGAGTTATAACTGCCATAACTGCTTTGGTATTGCAAATAAACTAGACCCAATATTATTTTATCATTAAATGTGTACTATAACTCAACACTGCATAGAAATGTATTCATACAATTTAGGATGGGACATTCATTTCTCATTCATAAGCACAGTTAGGAGTCAAACTAAATGAATCAATACATTCTAACTATAAGCAGTTTCAAGAAGTCTTCCTAATGACAAGTACCAACAGACCACTGGCAAAACATTCATTAAAAATTCAGTCACATCAGACTGAATTCTCAGTATAAATAGTGAATATGGATGTGTGAGAATGGAGGGAATTAACAGGCTCAAAACATTATTGAGAATTCAGAAGATCCTCCTAAATGCCCCACAGCAGCTAAGTATCAAATTTGTTTCACTAATTGCCTCTTTTCTGCTCTTTGGCCGCAAAATGCAAGGTAAGCTTCTGCATATCCAGAGAAACTACCTGTTTGTTGAGGCAGTAGTGAATGTAAGAAAGGTCTTCTGATATCTTCCAATTTTCATCCTGTGCAATGCAATGTGATGAGTGATTAAACATTACATCTTTTGATGTGATTTATTTTCATGAATGGAAGTTCCATTCCCATAACTTCTATTTCATTTGTACTAAGAACTCTCACACTCATTGCTCATTCTGCTATAAAACTGAGCAGCCCATCCAAATACTCTTCATATTTTATGATGCAAATAAAAAAAAAAAAGAAAGCTACCTTTCAGATACTTTTATTCCTGTATTCAACAACAGCGAGTTGCTACAGGAAGGTGATCAACCAGAACAACATTCTACTGATTGGTAATTCCACTCTTTGCTGCAATCAAGTCTGAAATATACGGAAACAGAAGAATATGGTAAAAATCAAGAAAAGCACCAATAACAGTTAGCTGTCTGCATTACAAACTATCTTTTACTGTTCAAAAGAAGAGTAAGGTGGAATTAGTGAAATTTGTTATAGGTAATTTGTTTATTATAGGAAGTTCATTAAATACACAAAAAACATGCTCTTTCTTTCAACTTTTAAAAATTTCAAAACTGTGCAATTACACATAAGTAATAGTAAAGAAACTCTGAACTTACCTCTCTGCAAGTTGTCTCCTTGCTAAACCGATAAATTTTTATCAAAACTACATCAAAACTATATTTTATTACAGATGCTTACTGACCTGTTGATTACAGGCTCTCAATCTATTACAGTATTACTCTTCTGTTCCCAGAATATTAAAAAAGAAAAATGAACATTCAAGATAAAACTATATCTTAAACCTGCTGTAAATGGATTTCAGCACCACTTCTTTCCAGCAGCTCAATGGGACTTTAACTGCAATTTTTCATCCTATTTTGAGAAGATTTATTACTGCAATCCATTCTTTTCCTCCCTTAAAAAACAAACAAACAAACAAAAAATTTAACTTTTTTAAAAAAATAGATCAGATACTGAAGTGAAAAAACAGATCAAAGGAAATAATTTACCTCATTTACATATAGTCACTTGTACCAGCTGTTACTATTCCCCATAAAAATACTGAATGTAGGAGAATATTGCTCTGTAGCTGCAAAACCTATATTGTTACAAATTTCTAGCTGAAACAAGAAGTTGAGGTACAATTTTTTCATGTGTTTTTTACTCAGAAGCATATTAAAGTACGGTAAGACATAGTCTTCCGAGTGGTACAGACTGAAGTATGCAATTAAAAAAAGGTTACCTTCTAAAGTAATGTTTAGGAAGGAGTATAAAAGAAGCTCACTGGTTTGGAGAATATTGTCTGTATACTCTTGGATTCCTATATTGATGCCTAACACATAATTTTAGTGAGAACTAAATATTTAAGTACCTATGAGAAATGCAGCTTAAATGCCTTCTTCCCTCCCTATTTCTTATCAAAATCATCTTTGTTTACCCATTGATTGACCACCTTTTCCTACTAAGAACAGTAGAGACCTGACCTCCTTCTTTCAGTCTCTTTTTTAGACCTGTATCTCCACTATGGAAAGCATCCCTTTATATTAGTCAAATAAACATATTGCAAATAAACAAATGCACCACATTCCCGTTTTGGCACTGTACCACTAAAATACTAACTATGGAATGTATTCACAAAACTAAGTCTCTAAAAATAGGTGACAACTGGAAAAAATCATCAATAAGAGGAGTTAACTCTCTAGGACTGCTAGTATGAGTGACAGCTTCTGTGCTTTAGGTTTGTACTATGAGGTTTCCAGCATGACACTGGATGATTGGTTTATTCAAAGCACAACTGAATTCCTGACATTCAGAAAAGAACTGTTTATATCTGGCAGGGGGGTTGGAACTAGATAATCTTAAGGTCTTTTCCAACCCTAACTATTCTATGATTCTATATTTACTGATCATATACTACATAAATTTCTGACAGTTCTTTCAAACTTCCTTTTGAAGTATCAAAGCAGCATTACCTGTTGGACATTAATTTACCTGCTTAACTGCATTTCTATATGACTGTATCTTTAAATTGGAATTTAACTTTGCAATCTTGGAACTCTGGCAGGAAATCTGCATTTTAGAGTCAAAGCAAAGTGAAACTAAGCATATCTGAGTATTTTACAGCTCTGTAAGCATACTCATTCTCTAAATTTCCTGAAGCATAAGTACACACTGATTGATGGTGCTGCCAAAATTTACTCCAGTGCATGAAGACTGCTATGGACACTTTGCATCACGATTTTAACACTTTACTGATAGCAAGAAGACAAAAAAGTCAGTTAAGCACCAAGCCAATCAGGAGGGATTTTTTAAAATATACCAGAATGCATAAAAATCTCATCTACAAATGTGCAACTGATACCCTACATAGATGTAATCAACTGCATTCTGCAGATAAGAGGGAACAATAAAGGTCTATTTCATTTTACCTTACAAAACTTACACAAAGAAATACTCTAAAAAGAATATACAAAAGTCTTAAAATATTGTCTAGTGAAGAGAACTATGCCAACAGATGAAGAAAGCTTTTATTTCACATCCACAATGAGGTAGCTTAAAGATTTTGATAAATATGGAATTTACGACATAGAAGAAAAAGCATAATATAAAGAAAAATATTTGAATAGCATACCTGAAATAGAATCTGTCAGACTCAAAGCACTGTATAATCAATTTTAAGATTTTTCTTTTGCTAGGAAGAATGTAAATTTCTAATCTTAAGTGGTGATCAAAGCTAGAGTGAGAAAATTCCAGAGAGACTTATTTTGAGCAAAACCTCACAGAAAAAGATTATGCTGGGAGATTTGTATTTATAAAATTCAGTGTTACTAAGTGGGTTTGGTATTTTTTTAATAGGCTGGCATTATAATAAATGCAGAAAGTAAAATCACCACTGCCCTCTCTACAAGAAAGAGAAATTTGTATTGCTCTACAAAAGAATTTTAGAATGTGGAGGAAGACAAATCTTTTCTGTGAGCTTTCCATTTCTATAATGACCGCAGCAGCAGGCAGCTAGCTATTGCAGCCTGACATAATGAACTGGCTTTATTAGATATAGCTGCTGCTGTATTTCAATTTTTCCTAAACTTTGCAACACTAAATAATACCAAACATGGGACACCAGTTTTAGAATGCACCTGGGGATTACTATTATACTATTATAGCTGTCATTTCAATGTTTTAAAGGTTTACATTATTTTAACAATCTTCATGAGTTTAGATATGACTGTTATTTCATCAGAGCTTTGATCTCTATTCTTTTGAGTCTTTGGAGAAGTTTGGTTATCGGTATCTCTTAATCAGCAGTAATGAGCTACAATGCATCCTCAAGTACATATCCTCACAACTCTCAGTTCACAGGATAACAATGAAAAACAAGAGTTGGGTTAAAGGTTGCTATCAAAAGTGCTAAGAGATTGATAAAAGAATCATATAAACATGTAAGGCATGAGTCCAGTGAGTAGAGCCTAGATGTATATTTGAATTGGGATTCTTAACAATACCCAAGGAGTTGAGTTCAGATAATGAAAACCAATCAACTATTAGCAAGCTAAATAATATAGCGGTAAATTTAAAAGAAACCAAAATATGGAAGTTTGCAATTTATATAAGACACCTGTAGTAGTAACCTAACAAACTCACACAAAAATTCTTATAAATCTTTACCTTTTAGGCAACCATGTAAAGTCCACCAAAGTAAAGATTTTTGAGTGAGTTAAAAATCAAAATGGATCTCAAGTAAACATCTCACAAGGAAATATTAATAATTTTTAAATTTATCAAAAGGGAAAATAATAGAAAACTTGGCCACAGATTGCACAGAACTGTGCATAAAAAGAGTCGAAATAATAAAGTTCATTGTTATAAATGATGATTTGCCAAATTTCCCTAATAACATATGCATAAATGATAGGATGAGCAAGGTGCAGCACGCACTGTTCTGATTAGGAATATAGAGAAAAGCTAAGCAGATTTCCATTTATAAGCAGCATCTGGAGTACAACTACTAGGAAAGGGGATGGTAAAATATACAGTAATTCCCTTAATTGACAGGAAAATGTCTTAAACACATAGCCATTTCTCTCCAACAGATTTCATCTTGGAGTTCTTGAATTCAATATTATGTCTTTACTTTTAAGGGGCACTGGAGAGGTCAAATGTAGCTTTTAATTACTTACTCTAGAGCATGGCAACAGAACTTAAGTTAGCTTACTACATTCTCTCATTACCATGAAAAAGCACATGCTCCAGTCTTCAAGTAATATTTTAATCCCCAAGCCACTTCATCAAATTATATGAACTTTAAATTTAAATTACTTTTATTTATATTGTTTTTTTCCAATCCTCCCTGCCTCCCAGCCACACAGGGCTCCTATTTGGTGTGTTAGTATTAGTTCTGCAATTTTGAAGATTTTTTCCTTTCACTAATCATTAATCAACTTGGAATATTTACACCTATTTAATGGATTTTTCTTCCTCTAGCATTTGCATGCCATCTGTGCTATAATTCATTTATATTAGATTCTGAAATATGATAACAGTTTAAGTTACTAACTGATGACATGAATTTTCTGTTTGAATGCTAAATTGGAGCTTAAGTGACAACTGTTTAGATGCATCATTGTTTGTTAATATATTACAGCTTTATTTCTGCTGCAGGTTGCACTGACAGTACTTCATTCAAGATTGAAGCGTCCAAATACATTTTATACAGGATGAGCCAGGACACCTATTTCTGTAACAGCTACCAATACCCCACTAAAACAATTGTGGTTATATGAGGCACGATCCTACCCTTGGGCTCTGCACTCTCATGAGACAAAAGTAGTGCCTTAGTTATCAGGAACAGCAATAGTAAAATAGGAAAAGAATAACAGCAACAGCAAGTATTAGAGCTCACTACTAGTCTTGTGAGAATCATGCAGAAAATCACTGGATGAGGGGTATGGTTTTTCCAGTGCTGAATTCTGCTCAGGATTCTTCAGGCCATATGAGTAAACAGAAAGGCCCATGGTGATTAACAGAAAAATGGTAGTTTGTCAAATTGTAGCTAAATCAAAATGTCTGATTCTAGTTAAGGTTAATTTTAAAACTGCTGTCAGCCTAATTTCTTTCTTCTTGTATTCAGGATTTGATTCTGGTTCAGATTTTGCTATCTCTGGAACTACATGGAATTTATATATAGCTGTTCCTTTGATAATGAGTTTTCTATGTTTAATCATCTGCACTATACCAGAATTTATGTATGAAAACTGACGATTTATATCTGGTCAGTTTGCCCAAATTTTCCTTCATCTGTTGCCATCCTGGCAACAGTATTTCTGTAAATGCATTGAAATATGGTAGATATTAAAACAAAATTATTCAGTGATCAAACTGATATTGTTTGTGAAAATATGACATTTCAGTGATGTACTTTAGGATATTTCTGTCCATATCTAAGCCTGTCATGGTAGATATTTTAGAAAAGTATATATCAGCAGTGGGCAACAGAATTATATCTCTGGCTTCAAATTATTCGTGTTGAGATTTTATTTTATAGTATATTCAACAATAATAATTTGTCATTCTGACCATCACAGGTGAGTCCAGACCCAGTCAATCTCCAGGGATGCCAAAGTTGTTTACCAGTAGCTCAGCCCAAAATTCTTTTTTCCAGCTCTTTTTGATGTGACAAGTTCCAGTCAATAACATAATGAAATTCAGCAGTTTATTTTCACCTCCTGGATTTTCTTATCACTTGCTACATGTAGCTTGAGGGCTATATGCAAACTGCCTTGTGGAGAGAGAAACCTAGGCTACAGACCTGCTTGTCTGCAGTGTTCCCACTGCTCAGAATCAGTAACCTGTGGAGAGGACTAATGTGAAAACAATGCATAGCACTTTGCCTGGTCTCCTGAAGATTTTGTACAATGTCATTACAGCCCCAAGACAGAAGAGGAATACTTTTATTCCTTTTTCTCAAAAGTATCTAAAATAATATCCGGAGAGCACTGCATTTACTATCACAGTTCTGAGGAAACTGTATGCTTGGGAGGATGCTGGAGGGAATTATCAATTTACATGGCAAATAGGAAGATTTTCTGCTCCAAGGAAATGATGCTATGCACTGTCTGGGACAGAACTTCCAGCAAACTATCATGTCAAGACAAGCTACCATGGCTTTGTGTCAGAAAAGTATTTGGTTTGCCCCAGAAGGAATGAGGAAGGCACGAATGCAGTGCAGATCAGGTCCCTAAAATGAAAGAGAACACTAGCTGTCTTGGCAGTAGAGATCAATCTCTTAAAGAATCTGTGATCTCTTTAAGCTTGTCCTGACATTCACCCAGATGACTTGAGAAGATTTCCACTGGGGAGACTGAGTCCTAGGCGAATCTCTCAGAACTGCAATGGCTGCCTCTTTATCAGCACTGCAGGTTGTCAGCTACTCTCCTCCTCAACTTCTTCCTCCCAAGATTTTGGACTGCAAATTAGAACATGGCTTTCTAGCAAAATTACACATTCAAACTACCAGGTTTGTGTTTCAGTGGCACACTTCTAGGGAATTTTTACAAAACTATCATTTTTCATACCAACACAAACTGGACTGAGGGGAAATGAAACAAACAGTTCTCATATCGCCTATTAGCATGCTTTTCCTTTTGTGAGAGCAGTTTTCATTAAACATCACCAGAACAGCATTACAGTCAATGCCTTATTAGAAAAATATAAAGAGACATCACCCTTGCAAACTGTTCAGAAAAAGTTTAAGACATCCAGGTACTTTCTGACTTCAAGTGACAAAGTCCTCATAAACAAAGCATGGCCAGAGCTAGTCCTTTAGCCAATAGGTTGAAGAAGTTCCGGCACACTGATATTTCTTCTTCCCATGGAGGCAGCTTAATTTGTTGCTTCTTTCTTGAGATTGCCACTCACCTGTATAGAATCAGATGCACTTTCTACTACCTCTTTTAAGCCCTAAATATCTGGAGAGAATTTGGTTTACCTGGGTTTGCTGAGTAGCCATCTCAGGGAAAAAGCGATGAAGTTTCTATAATTACTGCTTTCTTGCCAGACTTCCTCTTGGAAAGATAGGCATATTATAACAATTGCAAATTCTACTGGAAAATACAGGAGTAGATAGTTTTCTCTTTGCCTATTTTAATTCCACTGTGAAAATTTTGTGCTTTTCAGTTACAATGCTATTTTTATCATGTAAAGAAAGCATTTGACCATTTCTATTTTAACCCCTTTAATTTTTCACAGGTGCTCAGCTCTAAGCTTGGATTTCTAAGTGGCAGAACATTATTACATGAAAAAAACCACTTTTTTTCCTGACACGTTAAGTCAAATGAAATCATGGATTTGCATTTTCTAGTCTCATAAATCACCAGAAAGATTTCTGAACTCGTTAGATCATTCCACTTACTTTGCATCTATGTTGTCAAATTTATTGTTGTCTGAAAATGCTTCTCTATAACCCAATTGCTATTAAAAGTAAATAACATAACAATCTATACCATTATCATTCATTTAAACCTTTAAGGTTAAATGGGCTAACCAACTAGTTTATCTTACCATGGGAAGAAAACTTCGTTATGCTGCTTGGTCTGTGCTGAAAATCTGTGTGTCTAAACTTTTTAGCTAGTCATGCAATACAGTAAAAAAAAAACCCAAACATGGCATGCATAACATACTTCAGGTTCTTAGTGCTGCTGCACTCACTCAAATACCCGTTTCACTCTCCAGGCTCTTGAAACATAAATTATCTACACAATAACAAAACAACTTCAAGGACTAATATGCAACCCATGCAGCACCCTGGTTGAAGAGCACTTGCCTTCTCTTTTCCTGTAGTTAAAATACATCCTTTAAAACTGGAAGTGCAATGTGAGAACCTTTCTGAATAACACTGGGTGGAATCCTGCAATCCCCTTCATCTATTCATGGTAAAATGCAAAAATATGAAAAAGTCTGAAAGTCATGAGAAAGTCAGTCAAGTATTGCTTGAGGCACTAAGCTAAACAAGTTGTGACAGTTGTATATTCACAGTTGAATGCAATGATAAACATTAATTTTCAACCTTCATCCAAGAATCTAACAAACAGACATTTATGGTACAGAAAAAGCATAGTACAAACAGTTTCCCAAGACTACTCCAGTTCTACAAGGAAAATACTAACAAAATAGGTCATGGAGCATTTTGAAAGTAGAAGAATAGAGGCTTAAGAAGACTCTATTGATCAGAGCTACCAGGTGCTGCCATTCTATAATATTCCAGTTTCCTCAGCTTTATATTGTAATAGTAGCTTGAAAGGGAATAGGAAAAATAAAGAAAAAAAAAAATTACTAAGATGACAGCTCAATTGTAAGGCAAAACTAAGTCATATTATATAAAGACACTCTATGAAGGGTCTCTTTTTATCACTCTGTAAATTTAACATGTTTTTCCTTGATGCTAAGAAACAGTCAATAAAAAGAAGCTTTGTTCTTGAAAAGCACCTTTGTTCTTCCCAAGCCATAGCAACTGTTCGTCAGTTCATAGATGCAGTAAAAGAGGAAGCAGTATGAAAGAACTTTTTACTGGCTCCTGATTTCAGCTTTAGTCTTGTATCTGACACTCAGAGTGACAAAACCGCTAAACACTACACCTAGTGACAAAACCACTAAGAGGAAAAAGCACCTCCTCTTTTCTACCTGTGAGCTTAAACCATGACAGTTTAAGACCCTGTCCCTTGAGATGAGCATTGCCTGATGCTACCATTCTCTGCAACAGTAAATATTTATGTACATTTTTATTTGATTTATTGTGGCAAGCAAGCTCTCTTAAGTGGCTATAGAATATGAAACCTCTTTGTCAGATTTTTCTGAGCACAAAGAGTACTATTCCATTTAATAAATTCGGAGACAGACCAGAGCACTGTACTGTAACAACCACAGGCACAGCTGAAGAGGGAACTTGAAAACATTTCTCAGTTCTCATGTCCAGGTTTCATTGTTCCCATGTCCCATGGACAGTGGGATTGAGTGCACCCTTAGAAAATTTGCAGATGACACCAAGCTCTGTGTGGTTCAGTTGATACAGTGGAGGGAAGGAATGCCATTCAGAGGGACCCTGACATGCTTGTGAGGTTGGCTGATGACAACCTGATGAAGTTTAACCATGACAACTGTCAGGTCTTACACCTCGGTTGGAACAATCCCAGGCACAGCTACAGGTTGGGCAGAGAAGAGATTCAGAGCAGCCCTGAGGAGAAGGACTTGGGGGTGTTGG
>JASSUY010024057.1:5488-19009 GCA_032466535.1 Forpus xanthops | reverse complement strand
CGAAAATCCAAAACACAGTGCTACACCAGCTACTACTTAAAGGGGAAAAATGACTGCTGCTGCTGAACCCATGACATCTGATTAAGAAAACACAGCGATTGGAAAGTATCTCAATTGGGACATATAACATTGATGTGATATTTGAGTTGACTGGAGATTTAGAAGTGCAGTTTGTTATGCTGCAGCCAGTTATGAAACAAATGATCTGGCTCCAGCATGAACTGTTAAACTGAAAACATGCCAGAGGGAGACAGCTGTCAGTACATTAAAAAGTAATTTTTTCAGACAACAAAGACTTAAACCAATCATTTTATAAACATATTTCTTTGCCCAACTGGATTTCCGTAATTCTAATGGCTCATCTGCTGCATGGAGAAATAAAGTAAGCTTTTGCTCATATGATTTGTCAGGAATTTCTACTTGGGAAGAACATATGGTGCTAAAAAAAAATGAACAAGGATAACAGCATTATCAGGCTTTCAACTACAAAACCCATTCTCTCTACACACAATGAAAACGGAAGCAATGCACACCATAAACCTTTGACTGCGGCCAATCCACAGTTTGTGTTTAAATCACACTGTTCCCAGTGTCAAGGATCATATTTTTGGAGCAATTTTCTTCAGATTTGTGACGAAGGCTTTGGATTATAAATTAAAGACACGGCCAAGCTTGCCAGTGATGTAAATTTGTATGTCCCTATTAAATTGGTGGATGTAGGGAATTACATAGCATACGCATTCAAAGCCATGCTTTTAAAAAAAAACTATGTCCTATTCCATGCTGACCCAGGCAGGTGACTGTCTGAGCACGTCTCAGGCAGATTGGTCCTTCAGACAAAGGTCACAGCACTGTGTTTTCCCTAGTATTATTTTGTCCTTTTGCAGCATCATCCAAACAATTATTCCTGTATCCTGCACTGTCTTAACTCTTCAGAAATACCACTTCTGTGACTCTCAGCCAGCTGGAGAAACCAGAGATCCTGAATTACTCTGTCGTTCTGTGCCTGCACATTCAATAGCCAGGACAGCAAAGGTAGCATTCAAGTATAAAAGCCTGAAATCCCACCTCTTGCACTACAGAAACTAACCCAAAATTCAACAGCAAAGTAATCCATTATCAGAGTGCTGTGGCTTAAGATTCCTGAGAATCACGAGTACTAAGGGGACAAGAAATCTCAAGTTCACTAATTCAAGCTGAGGGATTTATGAGAAGGGAATAGGGTGGCTTTATAACCCTGTTAATGTCTGTGGTATCATGAATAATTTCAGCTGAAAAGCTATTGCTGGATAAAATATATTTATTTATTTTGCTTTTCACTCTTCAGTGAGCCAAGTCTTAACAGAGCTACTGTCTCTGTTTTTGAACTTATTTTATCTGTTACTTTTCATAAAGGCACAGTTCCTGGTGTTGTTTTATAGAAATTCTTCTTCTTCTTCTTGCTCGCTATTCTTCCCTTTTTCTCTACACTTCTTCCCCTTCTTTCTTTCTTCTGACCTTCCCTTCTTTCTTTTCCCCTTCCTTACCTCCTCCTTGCACTGCAAATCTTAGCCCGCTGTCCTGGGTTCAGCAGTAGCAGTCATTTTTCTCCTTTTTGGTAGCTGGTGCAGCACTGTATTTTTGACTTTTGTTCTGGGAAAAGCACTGATAACACCGATGATTTCAGTTACTGCTTAGAATGTTTTGGTCTGCCCAAGGACTTTCTGAGACTCATGTGCTGCCAGGGAGGAGGGGAAGTCGGGAGGAAGCAGAGACAGGACACCTGACCCAAACTGACCAAAGAGGTATTCCATACCACAGCACATCATGCCCAGGATGTAAAAAACTAAAGGCAGGGACCCGGAAGAGTGGGGCTCACTGCTGGATCGAGCTTGGTATCGGGTGGTGAGCAGTTGTATTCTCTTCCTTTGTATTTTTTCCCTTGTCATTATTACTATTGGTGGTAGCAGTAGTGATTTGTGTTATACCTTAGTTACTGAACTGTTCTTACCTCAGCCTCTGGGAGTTGCATTATTTCTATTCTCCTCCCCATTCCCCCGGGGAGCTGGAGGGAAGAAAGAGGGGGGAGTGAGTGAGCAAACTGCGTGTCTGTCTGGGATTAAACCAAGACACCTGCTGAAGAGAGTAAAACAGGAATGATCTGTATGGATGCTAATGACCTAGAAACCAAGCAGCAAAGAAAAGGAACCCTCCAATGTATTTACTTCTAAATTCCATAATTTGGGGTCAGGCTTCTGTGGGCTTTGAAGACATGGAACTGACAGCAAGGTCACCCACTAGGATTTAAATCCAGGGCTGTCTCCTTAGCACAGTACTGCAAGTGGCAGGTGGCAACCATGCACGGATACAATCTGTTAAAGCAACAATGATGATTACTACTCAGCACTCCTCTCCCGAAGCAGCACCACTAATGAAAATGTGATCTGCTCTAACCTAAATATGTCATTATCACCGACTCCTAGGACATGCCTAACAGCACTGGTTGCATGAACCCCCAGCAAGGCCCACAGCTTCTGATTCCCAAGACATGGAGTGGCACTGTCTCTGCTCTCCCGCATGGAGAACAAAGAGCAATCCCATAAATTTGCCTGTCTGGTGAATATGCTTTTTTTCTCAGAGACTGTCCCTGTTCATCTGGCTCTGGCTGGCTGTGTGTCTGCCCTGCATGGGTGAGAGGGCAGCTGTGCCTGCACCCAACAACCAGGAATGCCCCAAGCTCCAGCCAGGCATGGCCCCTTGGCACAGTGGCATCCTTCCCTGTTAACTCTTCCCTGGCCAGATGCTCTTTGCCCCATCTGAGAAGGATGATTCAGCACTTGCTGGAAGGTAAGTGTAGATCCTGCCAAAGTCTCCTCCATAGTGGTGATGTCTAAATGGGAGAGATACTCAGGGCTCTCAGCCAGTTTTCAGCCTGTATCCATCCATCATCCACTCCCAAGTCTGGCGATTTAAGTCTGGTGCTGCTTCAAGGTCCCAAACTGACTTAGCGCCCATCTGTTTCAAGGACTGGGTGGATCTGCAGCAAAAATGCAGGCAAGCCAGAGCACTGATAGCCTTGCATCCCTGTCCTCTGCAGTCCTCCAGCCATTCCACGGCTCCTGCTGGCACAAGGGCAGGTCCCAGCACACCAGGTACCAGCTCCATGCTCCACTACACATGAGTGAATACAGAAACAATGAGATGAAGGAAGCATCAGTCACACTGTGGCATGGAAATGCTCCCATGCTGGGCTAATGTGTAAGCTCAGCAAAAGGGCATAGTGGGCAGATACCCTGCAAGCATAAGATCTAAACATGCACATCCTGGTCTTAAGTAAAGCTTGCTGTGGAACATGTCAATGTTTATCTTTCAAATAATCTTTCAATTTTTTAAAAGCACACCACTCCTAATTGTGGAGATACTCTCATAAAAGTTGTTTTGAGCCTTTATTACATATAAATGTAGGGTAAAAAAGGAAAACATCTTTTTTTTTCTCAGCTTCTAAATATATTTAATGTAACCAATTCAATCAACATTTCCAGTTCAGACTCCACCTGTTTTTTATGATGTTGCATTGTCACTGTGCATCGAACTTGTCCAGGAAGGAACAAAGGAGTACAGTTAGTAACTCTCAGTTTGCAAGTGTGCAGTCAGTAATCCTTTCTCAGACACAAACACACGTGTGCCCATGCACAGACTGAGCTCCTGCCAAGCATAGGTTTCTGAAGCCAGGGAGGCTGTGAGGCCATGTCAGACAGGGAAATGGTGGTAGGACCTTTTTCTCCAGGCCATCTACAGTGACAGTCTCCTTAACTGACTACTCTGTTCCTTGTCAAATTCGTGGTAAATATTTACAAAGGAAGTATTTGGGTTTATATTTTTAAAATCACTGTTTGCTCATTATATTGCCCATACCTTTTGTAGTGACGCTACTAATGTTTTCTTCTGTTTCCACTTTCATCACAACTAGTTCTATCCAGCCACTACGAATTCTTCTTGAATTTGTAAGCAAATCAGGTACCCAAGAGAGGAGCCCAGATGAATGAAAGCATTTCAGTAGGAGGTATACAAAACCTGCATATTCTGTATGACAACTCAAGATATGATATTCTTAGGTATGAGGCCTTCTTTTAGGGAAAATCAGCTGAGACCCTCATTTGCACTTATTTATTTTCCTTAGACAGCATTTTTTAACCAATATGTAGCATAGTCATCCCTTCGAAGAGCCACCTTCATCTGTCAGTAATCACCTCAGTCATCACCTCATCTTAACTAGCTTGAGTGTTGCAGGAAAATAAAAAGGTAATGTGGGATAAAAGCAAATTAGTTCAGTTTTTCTGCTAAATATGTTCTTAAAATAACAAAGTGCTGAGATGTCATGCCTACCCAGCAGCTAAGATAGAGCCTCCATCTTCAGCCTCCACAAGCTCTAACAACCAAGGTACACTTTGTACTTGGGAAGAGGAAGCAATCTCCTGAACAGGATCGTTTGTGCACAGAACTCACTCAAAGCAGGCATCCACAGTGGAGAAGCCACTGATCTCTAATTTTGGACAACTATGCTGCTTTTTTGGGATCTGCATCTGCTCCCTTTTTTAGCTACTCAGCTTTGTGATGAATTGTAATGAGAGCTGTTCTGGGTAACACAAGTAAGAGTGGGCTAAAGAAGGCGAGCTGCTACAGATACTGTGCTGCTTGTTACAGCTTTTAAGTCACTTAAACAGCCATACTGATGAAATGTTGGTAACCATCTGCTACCAACATTTGTAAATAAATATAAGCAAACATAAATATGCCCTGGCTTGTTGCTCGATTTCAGGCATGGGCCTCTTGGGTTTTGTTTTTTGCTGGTTTTATTTTTTGTTAAGTCTGTTATTAGCTTTATTATTATCCATTTTTTTTTTAATCTACATGTAGTTCATGCACAGGCTTAATTTCTTCAGATTATTTAGCTGCCGGGGGGGATGATTTCACTACACTGTTCTTTGGTACCCCTCAATGCAAATTACTCATGACTGAACAGAGAGGAAGGATGCCTAATTCTATTATTATTATTGATATTACTTATCAGTGGCAAAACTAGCTGTAAAAATGTAATTTCTTCATGGCAGACAGGGAAAAGATATTAACTGCAAACTTTCTTTACATGAGTTCCTTTTGCATATCTGAGCAAGTGGGACAAAAGTGTTTTATTTAGAGAAGAAATTTTTTAGCATTTAGGAGCCCTGTAAAAAGCTCATCTCTGTTTGGCTCTATAAAAATAAGAGCCAGACTCTTGAAAGTTTGAATCCTCAGTTTTGGCCTTACATCAGGGTCAACTGCATTACACTGTATTACATACAGCAGCAGCTCTGGACCATTACTCATTTCAGCACATCCTCTCCCATGCATACATCCACCCTATTTGTTATCACAGCATAACTCTTTTGTTTCCATGACAGTTGCTTACTGGGAAAAACAGCACTGTGAAAATTGTACTTGAAATCAGCTATCAGGTACTTCTTCAAGTATCAACAACTGTAAATGTTACATTTGCACCATAGTGCTCCAGGGAAATAAAAGCTGCTCCCTCTCAGACCTGATTTCCTTTCTGACAGCTTTGTCTCTGCAACAAACAGTGCCTCTAAGTTAAGAGTGCTCAAAGGGAAACTCACATTTTGGGGAAGGTGTTTAAAAGATTATGAAGAAATTAGAGGACTTCTTGATAGGCAGATTTTCCTATGAGAAAGTTATTTTCTGATGTTAGTTAATGATAGTTAAGTTTTACAAGATGATTTTACAACTCCTTCAACACATCTAGGACTGCGCACATTTTAGACATCATCTTTTCTTTCATTGATGCTCTGCACTAAGTTATCTCTTATTGAACATCGCTTTTAAAAAGATTGGTGAGATGTAGTACAGTAGAAGCACCTCTTGATTTTTTAAAAAAGTTTAGAGCTAGAACAAATATAAGCTGTATTATTTTGTACAAACTAATGATCTTTTCCCTTCCAGATGACCGCAATGCTTATGAAAGCTGCCAGGATGGATTAAAATCATTCATGAATTTGTAATAAGGGTCTTAGGTTCCACACAGTAAGCATTTTGCAGTAGAAAGAATACACTGCCAAAGAATTCATCCTTGTTAATAGCACACTCTGCAGTTTTGAAACACTGGCCTTTCAGACTTGAGTAAATTGGAATAGGGCAGAATCCTAAAGAGTAAATGGCATCTTCTTACTGGGACTGCCTTATGACTATATTTGATATGCTACTGTATAGATGGAAACAGAAAGCAAGGCTTGCACTTGAGGAACAAAGTGATCACGGAAAAAGGAGGAGCTACTTGGCTCACCTGCAGTGAATTTTAACAAATCTTAAGAGGTATGTGTGTGAAAGTATCAGAAGCTGTAGAACATGTATGAAAAAATACACAAATGAAAGGGAGGAGAAAACTGACCTGAAGGTACCAAAAAAGATGAAGAACGAGTCCAGAGTCAAAAAATACCCAAAGGCAAGAAGACTTTCATGACTTTGTTAAGGGTGAAACAAAACGGTGGGGTAAAGTATCGCAAACACCATTCCCTCCTAGACAGTATAATAAGCAAGTCCAAGATCAGTTCATCTGCCAATCAAGGAACCCAGAGGCACAACGAGGACTTAGCTGGCAGCATCTTTATCCTCTGTGTGATCACACATGTGATCTTGACCAGACAATTTGAATGCACACACTTTGATGTTTCTGAGTGTATGGGTGACAGTAACTGTTTACAGATAATTTATTTTTACAGATACTTTATTTATAAACTCACATTTCCCCTCCATTAGATTGCACAATAAACTTTATCGTACTCTTTTCATATGCTTTTTAGTGCAAATTCTTTCAAAAACTAGAGATCCCAGATATACATTCTTTTAACAGATGCATGTCCCCCAGCAAAGATGTTTGCTGTATTTGCTGTTCAGCAGCTTTAAAGTAGGCGGAGTGCTGCACCACTAAGACAAGCTTTATAAATTAATGGCAACAGAAGGGGTCTAGACAGCTTGAACAAAAATTCATGTGGATCAAATCTTCTCACATGCAAAAAAAAGGCAGCATAAAATCTACACATCATTTCAATTTTTCTTGAGCCTTTAAAATTAGGGAGTAAATGGCTTACAGGCCTTTAGCAACCTGACTTTCATCCCCATTAAACACTTCAGACAGAAAGAAAATGGCAGTAAATTAAGGTCTTGCAGACTGCGTCATCCCTTTCTGGTAGTGTCAACAACTAGGCAGATCATGCAATATATTTTCTTTAAAATAACAGAGAAAGTTGCACTGAATTTTCTGGAAGGATTTGAAATGAAAGCTTAGTATAATACTGTAGGATCAGTGTGGAAGCTTGGGGGATTTAGGAGTCTGATTATAACACAGAACATTTTAGTTTCAAGTTACCAGTTCAAGATTCATTCCTGTTTCCAAGTTTCCATGAAAAGTTTCTATATTCTGAAAAGTAGGACACATGCTAAGCAAGTCTTCATCTTCTGTCCTGGTTACATACAGCAACTTGCCAGCCTGGGAAAGGCAGAAGTTGGAAAGTAGATTATCTCCTTGGTGCAAAAGGCAGCATCCTTTGGATTCAGGCTCTACACACAGTCACACCAAGAGGCCTTACAGGATCACTAGTTGGACACGTCTCATAGCAAGGACAGAAGAGGACACATATGCCTAAATGAGACTTAAGTGAATTTAGAGTAATCAAACTGGGTTCCTATAGGCTGTCTTGTTCTGAATGTGTCTGACTTCACAAGTGTCCTATTCAGAAATGTGCTTTGATATATAAAAAAATATAAATTCCTGATCCTGAGCAAAATTGAGCCACCTCACACAAGCCTGTCCAACTACTTCATCTGAGGGATGGATCCAATAAGCACTTACTGCTTAACCTGCAGCATTAGCCACTTCACAAACTGCAGTAGCATCTACTGCTTTCTCAGGACTGCCAGAAGATGAGCAAGATATATGTGAGGTGCTGCATTCAACAACTCTTTAAAGTATTGATGCATTCTCAGAAATCCCAGCCTCCTCCCTATCCCACTCTCCCTTCCTCTGAGGAACTACCATGTGAGGTTGAAAAGCCATGTTTCTTCACACAATTCCTCCTGAAACCATTCAATTCTTTGCTGTTGTCTGTACTTGTGGAGGAGGAAGGAGCATGAGAAGTCCTGACAATTTCTTCATAAATGTCTGCAGAGCAGCTAGTTTTCTTCACTTCTGGGACTTCTGAGCACAACTCCAACATAGACAGTGAAAAAAAACAAAAGATAAGAACATCACCAAAGTAGAGGAGAGAAACCTGCAACTCACTAGCCCAGTGTACACAATGCTACCAAATGGCTTGTGCGTGTCTTATTGAAACGCCTGCTGTGCCTTGCACCAGGTTCAGGCTAACAAACACAGTAAGTAAAAGGAAATCCTTGCTGACTGGCAACTACTACATCCCCTTAACTCACTTCTGTATATTCAGATACTTTCAAAAGCAGGTTTTTATTTTCCAAAGCAAATGACATGGGTAAAGCATGGTTTAGACTGCAATTTTCATAATCAGGCTGTGATTTTCACACTCCAGCGTCCAACTATTCCTTTAGCTCTGAAAATTCAACTTCAAGAACGAGTATCCGTGATGCTCATTTTGTGGCTGTGCCTTTCACACATGTTGCCTGACACTCATATTCCTGACAGCTACACAAGACAGTTAGAAACCAATAGCATTTAAAAGAATTTCAATGTCCAGAAGCCTCTCATAGGCAAATCTGCAGCCCTTACACAGAAGAGAGACAGGTAAGGATTCCAGACATGATCCAACAATTTACTAGCATGTAGCAATCAGACTCCTAGATTCTACTATTAATAATCAATTGAGAGAGCTCCATGCAAAAAAAGGAGTTCAGCAATGAAAACTGCCATTTATGGTCTCATGCATACTTACTTTGGCTCCACTGAGATTAAGTGTTCTGCATGAATCACAGCAGTACATTGATAGTTTGGCCAATGTTCAGACAATACATCAGGGTAGAGAATTGCATATGATAACGCAACATCCTGTTTGAAAGCTTAAGAGGAAAAAAATCTAGCAATAATCACTTCCAAGTCTAGTAATTCAGTTCTTATTGCCTTCATAATGACTCCACAGATATTCAGTCAATGAAAATGGAGTCTGATATTGAGCATCATGAAGATAAATTAACAATAAAATGAGTCTCACTCATACATCCACCGCTTACTTTAGTGGAGGTCTGCAGAGATACAGTATGTACTTTTAAAGTATGTTGCCCTTCTCTTTAAAGAGCTGAGATAGTTGAAAGGGAGGCAGAAGCAAAGCCTTTCTGTACTAAATACTGGGTTAATTTCCTGAAAGGGAAGAAAGAAAAAAAAAAAAGAAAAAAAAAAAAAAAAAGCGGGTAAGATTCAGTAAGCAAATTTTCCATTGGAATTAACAGTTCATGTTATAAAATCCTCTTGGTTTACCCATCATTTTAGCTAACAGTGAAAACACAACAGAACTCTTTTAGGGGCTTCAGATTTGACATTAACACCAAGCATTAAGTAACAAATGTCAGGATGTTCGCCTTACTATGTTTTTATAAGACCCAGTATCACAGACAAACCTACTATATCCCAGTTAATTAAAAACAAACAAAAAAACACACCCAAGCAACCAACCCAGCAAACAGAAACCCTTAAGAATTGACATAAAACATACCAGGCAAATTTAATCTCATTAGATTTAAGCTTCCTTCCTCCCACCCTGCCTCTCTCCCCAGCTTGACAGTCTTTTCTGTGTCTCAAGTCATGCTGGAAATAACACAGAACAAACTCTTGGCTGGGGACCCCAACTGTCTTATGATCAGTGGATATACTCCCTGAAGACTTGCCTTACCTCTAAAGTGGAATAATTAGGATTTTACAAGTACAGCAATTAAAAAAAATTCATCCGTAATAAACCCAGGGGTTACCATCCAAGGCTGAGAAACCAAAATACTGAGCTTATTCTTTAAAATCATCTTGTTAAAGCCACATATAGGACAATAAACAAAGGCTAATGAACAGAAGACTCGCTGTGTCATGTCTAAAATTAGACTGCACGACATGTTTGTGGAATGCTCAAAGGCTATTCTGTTACTGTTTTAAGCATTATACGTATCTTTATCAATTTGATAATTACAGCTAGTTCAGTACATTGCTAGTTCAGTAAGTGACAGGATAATTTCTTGCAGGAACAAACTCAGTTGGTATAAAGATGGGTATTAGTACAAACTGCAAGAAAAAAATGCAAACAGCAAGTCTGCTAAAGTTCCTGAAACAAACAGCACAAACAGAAAGAACAGCATTACCTCTGTTTGCCACTGCCCCCCCGACATAGGTACTCAATCCTGAAACCAACTAACTCACTTACTGTATCCTCACCTGTACAACCAAAAGTAGCCTCATTAGCAAGGCCCTGTGTGATATGCAGCCAAGCATCAGCACAGAAAAAGACATCAGAACATGGAGCTGGGAATGGGAGGACAGGATGAGAGAAGTCAGGATTTAGACAGTTTGAAACTGCCACAGAATTGCACCATAAACTGCTTAAAGTAAGCAGAGTCATTTTGAGAGAAATGAGTTAAGCAATAAGTGATAATTCGGGTAGACTAGATAAACTTGCATCCTCTGGCTGGAACAGTGATGAGAATACGCAGGACAGGCTGAGAAAGACAAAGCTTCAGCTGAGTTAGACAAAGCTAGACACAGTTCCCACCACGACTGACATGCCACTGGCCTCACATGTTTCTTGAGAAAACCTGAAGCTGCATATGCCAGACTGGAGTTTTAATTAAGAAAATCCAGGTTAAAGCCTGAAGTAATCCAGCCAAGTAATAGAGGAAAGGGAAGAACAGTGGAGCAATTGCCCTTGTATCACTGGATGAAACCAGAAACTGAAAATGAGCAGGAAATTTGACAAAAAAAAAAAAGAAAAAAGATACAGGGTGAAAAAAAAAAAAAAAAAAGGCGGAGCTTTGAAACTTTATGCCACCAAATTACATACATTTCTTGAATCATCTGGGTAGTTCTCCTGATTTCACTCAACTAAGCATTTCTAGAGTGTGTGGTTTAATCCATATTGCATAAATATTTCACTGAGTTGGAAAGTGACAAATCAAAATACAGATCTGGAGCTACTGCTTCAGAAATTAATTTCTGAACTTCCATTACCATAATGATGCTAATATACTTGAAGTATCTCTGTTGAAGAGAAATAAAAGTTGGCTTAAGATCTAGAAGCACCCACAGTGCACATGCACTTTTAACACAGAACTCATGGGATATATGACACTAAATTCAGGAATAGTAAAGCGCAGATTAGGAAAGATATACTTTACGAAAGCTTTCTGAATAGGATATTTTAGATCATGGAACAGGATCACAAGAAACAAGCAGGAGCTGCAGTGGGTGGCAACCACTGAGGACAAAATAATGCACTGGTATAAAGGAAGCCTCCATGAGGTAACAGATCTACACATATCTGTTACACTTGGTGATAGGCAAGTTCAAATGAGAACAGGATGGCTGCTAAACAAACATTAAGTATGACAGGAACAAGCCCCTAACATCAGTAGCTCCCACAATTCTACATGATCTCTAATACTGCAGTTGTCTTATCCATTCAGTTTGGTTTCATGAACCTCATGTCACTTTTGGCTAAGAGCTACAACCTCTACTGTAAAAAAAGGAAAGGTATTTGCAGTTTTTCTCAAGTACAATTGATTATAGTATTCCTTGAAATGCCAGAAAATCTGGCTTACCTCTCAGACTATACACATTTTTACACAAAAGCATTTCCAGCATTGGTTTCTGCTGCCACAGCTGTTTTGCAGCCAAAAGAACAGACTTTCTTTTTTTTTAAGTGTCAATGATTGAAAGTAATAAAAGCATGACACATCCCAAAGCGCTTGGAGCTACTCCTAACTGAGAGCTATGGAGTGAGCACAATCTTCTCCTGTAACCCCCCCACACCATTAAAGGATCATGTGTTTAAAGTGATCTTTCTTTATTATTGCCATCTTTAATACTGCTGGTGTGGGGAAGGCCGGGGATGAGCACCAGCAATGCAGAGAGCATTAGGTCCATAAAATACTTACAAATAAAGTTGCCTCAATTTTGGCTCAGAGACACATCTCTTGTTTCTTTCAACTAAAATTTCACCTAAATCATAGAATCATAGGATAGTTAGGGCTGTAAAGGACCTTAAGATCATCTAGCTCCAACCCACCTGCCAGGGGCAGGGACACCTCCCGCTAAACCATGCCACCCAAGGCTCTGTCCAACCCGGCCTTGAACAATGCCAGAGATGCAATTCACAACTTCCTTGGGCAACCGATTCCAGTGCCTCACCACCCTTACAGTAAAATTTCTTCCTCATATCCAATCTAAACTTCCTGTTTCAGTTTGAATCCGTTACCCCTTGTCCTATCACTACAATCCCTCATGAAGAGTCCCTCCCCAGCATCCCTATAGGCCCCCTTCAGATACTGGAAGGCTGCTATGCGGTCTTCACACAGCCGACTCTTCTCCAGGCTATATAGCCCCAACTTTCTCATGCTATATGCATCGGGAGGTGCTCCAGTCCCCTGATCATCCTTCCACAAACTCAACAAAAGCCAACCAAACCCCAACATCAAGCTCTTCTGGCATGGAAAACCTCTTCAGCTGCACAGGAATAAAAGTCGATTGCATTTGCGAAAGGCAACACCACTTAACCCATAACGGGGGCGTATCCTGCCAACCTACGGACCAAGCAAGGTGACTCTGGTGGGAAACTTCCTGGTGAAGGGCGGTGCCACCTGCCCCGGTTCGACTCCCCTCGCACCTCTAACTCTACGCGAGGCAGCGTCTTCAGACGGAGAGAAAAGACGGTACAATTCGGTCACCCGCCTCAAGAGAAGGACCGCACAGCGCCCAGACCCGCCTCTACCGCCAGCCTCCTCCGCCCGCCCCCAGGCGGGGCGCGCACGTGCTCGAAGGAAACACGACGCTGCGCAGGCGCGGTGCGGCCGCTCCAGAGGAGGCGAAAGGCTTAAGAGCCTTACATCTCCGGTCGCCTAATAGGCTGATGTCATTTCCTCAACTCCGTGCCTCGCCAGCCCATTGGCTGCTGGCGGGACCGCTATCTGCAGTTGCCTTTCCCGGTTGGCTGTTGCCCCGCCGGCTCTCGCCCTATCCCAATTCGGGCCACGCAGATTAAGGTCTCTAACCACGCCTCCAGCCCCAGCCCCTCCTACCCGCCTGCCAGCTCCTCCTGTCACCGCCTGCTCCTCGCTCTCATTGGTCAATGAACGCTCTTGCTCCTCCCACCCCCCCTCCGCGCTGAGCTCCCTGATTGGGTGGTGACGAACCCCCTCCCCGACTCCCCGCACTGCGCATGTTCTGATCTCGTGCCCCGCCACCAAGTCCCCCTCCCCACGCGAGCTAATAAAGTTTTGTTGCGAGACGGGGGGCGGGCGGGGTTACGGCTGGCGGCACAGCCTGGCCACGCC
>JASSUY010024052.1:0-41013 GCA_032466535.1 Forpus xanthops | reverse complement strand
GTTATACCTTAGTTACTAAACTGTTCTTATCTCAACCTGTGGGAGTTGCATTCTTTTGATTCTCCTCGCCATCCCCCTGGGACTGGGGAAGAAAGAGGGGGGAGTGAGTGAGAGAACTGTTTGAGGGCTTTAAACCATGACACAGTTGAAGTAGACTGTAGGAGAAATTAAACTGTTTTACTATAACTGACAGAGGCAAATCTCCCATTTTTAATGGACTTTTTCTTGTTATTTGGAGTAATTACATTAATTCATTTTTTTCTCCTGGCTAAGGATGTGTTCCTGTCTGCATTGCTTTAATGAATGCAGTTCCTGGAGTATCTGTTTTTCAGCTTTTTGCCTGTGGGCAGACTCTAGCATCAGTAGGCCTTTCTTCCGCTGTGCTACTTTGATACACATCCAGGTAATAATATCCAGGGCTCACCTCCCTTACAAACTGGAGCTTTTCTCCTCACAGAGTTGAATCCAAAGAATTACTAGTAGCAGGGAAACAAATTCAGAGTGGAATTTTACACCTGATTGCAACTGTGCAAATTGTGATCCTAGCAAAACTGAGGTGAACTTAATACATCCTTAAAAACAATTGCTTTAGTTATTTTTTGCTACGCTGCACTCTGCCGATGGCATATGTTGAATGTAGGACTTATTTAAGGTACGTATGCTCTTAATAGCAGTTGAAAAAGAAAGCTATCTCAGCTGGATAAAATTAATATGATGTGAATAATTAGATTATTTTTTTCCATCTGATCTTGCCTCTAGTTATCTCTGCTTTTGATGTGGAAATCCAGAGGTTAATAATTGTAGCTGTTTGAGCAAAGTCAGGGCAGAGAACATTTACCAACTGCAAACAAATCCCGCTTCTTCTTTGCCTTTCCTGTAGCTGGAGCACAGTGTGTGCAGCAGCACTTGTTATCAGGAAAGTGAGTATTCTGTGCATTGTTATAACTCAGAGAAACCTAATTACTCTTTCAGGCTGTTTGCTGCCTAGGGTAGGTTCTCCATTACCTGGTGTAGCTGAGGTCTGCAGGATGTTTACACTGCATCATCATAATGTCAGACCCCAGTTTTATTTTATCAGAGCTGCTTCCTGTGGCAGCAGCAGCCCAACCCAAGCAGTGCAGAAGTCTGATTAGAGCTATATGAGTTCTTCAGGCTGGTTTTGCAATCTGTGCTGAATTTTACTCAGACCTTGTTAACCATGCTATCCAACCCTCACTCAGTGCTTTGAAGCTATCTTGTCTTGCTCTGACACATCAGCCAGGCTTTCAGTGCTGTGTGCATACACATCTTTGCTGTGGTGGTGCAAACAGCATACTGTGACAATACTGGTGGCACTAAGCCTGCTTGATCTTCAGAGGCAGGTGCTTTGTTGTCACTGAGCTCTCAACTCATCTCCCCCCCGGCTGAATCTGGCAAATACTCTTCTATCTGCTTGATTCTGAACATTGAGTCTAACAAGATGATCCAGTTTGTCTGAGTAAGAGTCACAGTTGCACGTGCTAGCATGCTGTGGCTGAGTTATGCTTGAAGTACTGTGCAGAATGTTTAGAGATTGAAGTCCAGAGTTATTGCAGTTATTGAGGCCATGTAAGAGCTAAAAAGGTCAAGCCTGTCAGATCCATAACAACTGATTGCATGTGACTATAAGTGTGACTTCTTGAAGGTGATGTCACAGATAGACATTGAAGTGTGCAGTATGTTTCTAGAGTATGTACTGTTCTTGGGAACTAGATGCGAAACTGGCTTTGTCTTTAGGATTTTGTAGCAGAACAGCCTGTTACAGCACAACTACCTGAATTTTGGATTTGGAAAGGATCGTAATCATCTCAAATCTAATCCATGCTGTAATTTTCTGAAAACTCAGGATTCAGTTTGGAGCTGAAGCCAAGTGATCTTCTTTGGAGAAGATCTAAATCTGTTGAGCTAGAAGGATGATACAGAAGTAACACATCCTTACTGTTGCTGACAGAAGTTGAAAAGCATTTCTCCATGCTAAGCTCTTTCATTTTACATCTCTACGTTTTGGTGTGCTTTTAACCCAGAGCACTTCTCACCAGATCAAAAGTGTGATTGGGAAATTAGATGCTTAATTATTGCCCTGTTAGATGTAAAGATCTTTTCTACAGTCTCCCTCCCCTGCCCTGAAGTTGTTTCTAAAGCTTAAACTTTTAGAGTCCTCTGGCTATATACAGCGATTTTTATTAGCAATGTTCAAGTGATATGCCTGTGCAATTTGCAGACCCACTTTCTGTTCAAGGATAGTGGAGTTTGAGAGCTTACTTAGTGTTCCATCGAAGCAGCAGTGAAATCCTCTCTTTCATACAAGTGTGAATGGCTCAACATGAGGGAAGTCTTTAGAGATGGGGACAAAGCCTGAACAGAAGGGTGCTCCATCTCAGCTATTGCCAGCCAAGGCATTAGAGTAGATACAGACATTTTTATTTGCCCCTCTGCTCTGAGTTAGCCTGCCCCATTTCAGTGCAGCTTATCCCTGTACTGAGGGATCACCCCGTCCTACTTGCATCTTGCCTTGTGCAGGATCGAGCAGGGGTTTGGGGCTGTAAATGACCAACCTTTGATGATGGAGGGAGGCATAGGTGCTAGCACTGTGCATCACTTGTGGAAGGCTGACAGTTCAGGAGGGTAGAAGGCTAATGTCAGCCCCCAGTGTCACAGCACTGTGCGCCCCAAGGCCTGGAGGTATTCCTCATAGTCCTGCATTGTCCTCCTTGCTCATCTGAAATGGACCCTGGGCCCAGTCCTGCTCCATCTGCCCCTTGACTAGGTCTGAGGGCAGAAGTGAACTTGGGCATGAGATTTGGGTGGGAAATCTCAGAATTGCTCACAGGACAATTAGTACAGCTACCTGCACCCAATAAATACTTGGTATTTGCTTTGATCTACTTCAAAGGGTGTTTATGTGCAAAACATTTCTGTCCTGGTCAGAGGTCCCTTATGGTATGCAATCAGGAGACAACACTACACATGGAGATTGAATCCTATCTCTGGTAGGAGCTGCTCACTTGTCAGGTCTCCATTTCTGTAGCTTCTGCAAGGCAGAAACTGTGGGACACAAATTGTGTTGGTAGGCTGGTAAGACTCTTGAGTAAACACTTGCTGCTTTGCATGGTCCAGAAGAATATTTAATTTAAATGCTGGGAGCTGCAGAAAAGGTGCTAATAAAGTGAACCTAGGAGCCTCGTTTATGTGTATGAAATCATTGCCAGTGGATAGTTCATTCTTCTGGAAAATACAATAATAGTAATTTAATATACAGAACACAGTATTACCCTCTAGTAATTCTGGCAGGCAGATTGCAGTGTCTATTCAGACTGTATTAGCCAGCCGGCGATTTCAAAAGCTTTTACATGCAGACCCTTGTTGCTCAAGTCCTGCTCTTTGCTGGTTGAGCTAAACTAATTAAAGAGAAATGTACTATAGCTGAGAAGGCAAAACCAGGTAAAAATAGCCCTTCTAAACAAAATAACCATCCAAAAAGAGCAGTTTTCAGTTGTTTTTTGCAGAAATGAAAGTAGATTTGTTTTTTTTTTGGGAGGGAATTCTTGGGGCAGTTATTCTGTTTAATAATTTTGTTTGGGATCTTGTGTTCATAAACATGAACCTTTATTGCAGACTACAAACAGACATGTATTATCTGTCTCTTTTACTCTTACAATATGAAGTGACAGTTCTGTTGAGAAAAAGGATACTGACCATTTAGTGCACAATATATGGACTGTAACCTACGAGCACTGATATTTCTGATGTGTGCTTAAAGCTCATTGTGGCTGAAGCTTGAAATGTGTGAGGGCTATCTTGATAGACCTGGAGCATGTAACCTATGGAGGACTTTTCTGCTTGACTTGAATGTTGAAATACTGTCCCTCTGCTGAGGCTGTTGAAAGCTGCCAGACAGAGGGACACGTGTGTCCTTGATGGTTGTTTTGGGAATATTTCCTGGAGCACCCCTCAGGATCTGCTTTGTAAACATGTAAGGGCTTTTCTTGAGAAGTGTCATTAGAACACCAGTTATTGGAGAGCTGTATTTACAGGTTGTCAATCTGTTTGAAGGGTTTGCAACTATGAGAAATAAGTTGCAGACCCTGAGGGTGCCCTTTCTTCACTTGTACAGCTACCCAGGGACCAGATAATGGGCAAGGAGCACGGGTGGGTTGGGATCTGTGCACTGCACTGCTCAGCAGTATTCCCATCCTGATCCACCTATTTGTTAAAGATGGTGATGGTCTTACTGGTGCATCCACATATCTACAGGATTCCTTTCTGCATCCTGTGCCATCCAAAGGGTTGAAAAAGAGACCAAAAATGCTGAACTCATCAGTTTATATGAAGCTTGCTTGTTTCTTTTGGGATATCTTGATCTGAAGAACAGTTTATCTTTCTGAATCACTAAACCTACGCTTTTGTCTCTCCAGACTGCAAACACTGCACGTAGCTTGGACTGTCCTGATGTGTTCACTGTTTGTCTGGGTTAAACCATGACAGAGAGACTTGGGCAGGTTCAGGCTTCCTGTTTGATTTTGAGTTACCTGTTCTGATTATCTCAATGGTGAAAATTGGTCCACAGTAGAAAAAATTTGTGTAAGTTACTGGTTACTATCTTGAGCAGTGCAGAAGTAGAAATTTAGAAGCTGCAGTGTTCAGCCTGTTCACTCTGCAGCCTGAGTTTGAAAGACGCACACCCATTTGGTGTTCGAAGAAATATTGGCACAATGTGGTGTTGAATGCTGGCCCACTTCAATTACTGACAGAAAGATAAAACACATTTTGCTCTTGGCTGGCTTCCCTGCTTGCTGATGCTAATATTATGAGCTCAGCATTTCAGGGGTCATCTTGAAAGAAGCAGAGACCTGATCCCCCCGATCCTACTTTCCTGCTGCTGTTGCCACTGCAGGGAAACATTGCCTGGTCAGAAACCAGTGTTAGCACTTCAGCGAAGTGAGTGCCAGGTGACTGCCAAGGTCAGCTGCACAAGGAGAATCAAGATCCAGAGCAGGGTGGTGGTGGTTCTCTTTCTGACTGGCAGGTTTCTCCAGGTACTGTTCATCTTTTAGCTTGCAATAAGGTCAGTCTGAAACGTGCAGGACTGCGGCTTTCACAATCACCTTTATATGACAAAAGGCTGAGGAATACTTGTACATGTCACACATGTACATGTACATCTTTCCTGTCCTCTAGAATATTTTGTAGTATTTTCATCATTTTTTAGCACCCCAGGGAACTTCTCTCTCTGCCAATTAATTTACTGTAGTTATTTCAATTTTGTTCACAACCTGCTTGACAAAAACCTTTTTAAAGCTAGACTCTCCACGTTGAGGGAGCAAAAAGACACGAAGCTGCTTTGGATCACAAGTAACAGTAAGAGACATAATGCTTAGCCATAAAAACTGCATGCATGCTTACAAGCTGATACATGAAAAATGAGTGCTTCCTCAGCTGCCTGCCACTATGAATGAAAAAGATGATAGAAATAAACTCCAACTTGTTCATTAGTGTGAACATCAAACAACTGCAAAGGCAGCTTTTATTATTCTTCACTCAGAGTGGTTTTGCTACAACTACCTCATGCCATTTATTTCTCTGTATGTCCTTGTCCCATATGAAAAAGAGTTGGCTTCTTGTCTGGTAATGGGAACTTGTACTTTTAGCACCCGATGATGGAGACTTTGGTTTTGCCTGGACACCCAATAAGGATGAAAAAGAAGGTGCAGCGCATCATGTCATCATCAGTGGAATGTGTTCCTTCCTGCTAAAGTATGGTGGTAATTCTGAAAACATTTCACTGTGAAATGAATACACAAAGTAATGTGTAACTGCTCAACTGAATATGTCCACTGTTTCACTTTTGTTCCTGAAAGAGGAATATTGAATGAAGAAATACTTAGAAATTCAATGGGTATCCTGCTTCTACCTGCTTTTTAGCAAAGTGCACAAGCCCATAGGTAGCAGAACATCTGCGCAGTGCTCTGACTTATCTCCGAGAGGCTGCTTTGTCTCTCTCTGCTCACGCTGTTAGGCAGATTTTGACTCATGGATGTTAATTAACCCAAAATTGGTTTCAGCCTCCACTGTGGAATTTTTCTTTCTCAGCACTTTTGTGTGGAGTTGGTTTATTTATCCCACATTCCCCAGGCAGGGTAATTTTAATTCTGTAAGTGCCAAATGCCTCTTCTGCATTTTATACTCTCTCCCCCCCCCATATAGGGTCTTATATCAGCATGATGCTGTAGATCAGTAATTAGGTCCACAAGTGATGTTTGCAACTGTACTTTCTACCTGTGCACTGAATGGCAGTGATTCAGCCAGTCCATATACAAACATCATATCACCAGATCTGCTCCTGCTAATGGTCTATCTCCTGGCAGCTTTCTCTAAGGGTGATGCATAATTGCTCTGCTGGAAATATTTTAATAATGAAATTTAACTTCTTAATGTCCATTAACTAGATTTCCTTCTTTTAGTGTGACATCAGCTGTGGCGGTTCATGGGGCTTTTTGTGTGCATGCAGATGTAATTGTGTGCATAATTTTGGCCCTTGTCACTTGTGGTGATGGTTCCCAGGGCCTCCAGTGAACTTTGGCAGTTGAGCTGAGGCAAGGCACTTGGGCTTTGTAAATGTGATTTCTGCAAAAAGTCTCCATATTTTTGAATGTAAATGTTAAAAAAGCTGCTATTGGAAAGCGTGAATGTGTTGCGACTCTTTAATTTAGGCTGTAACAAGGCTCGTCATCTGGTGGTGGTGAATAAGGGTTTGACTGGAGATATGTTAATGCACAGAAAAGAATGGCACTTAAAATAACTGCTGCTAAAGTGCCATATTTGGTAGTAGCTGCAAGTGATACATAGTAAATGATGCAGTGCCGCTGCCCTGCTTTTGAGGGACAGCAGCAGCAGCTTCTGGCTGGTCCAAGGATTTAATTGTGCTGCATTCCAGTAGCTGTGTGGACATGGCCTGCAATCAGTGTCTTGCAGCCAGGTTTTCAAAAGTAGCCACTGATTTGAGGTTTGTAAAGAGGTTTGTAGTAGATCTCCTTGCAAAGGCTTGTGAATGCAAGGTACCTCGATCACCACGTGCAGGGGCTCTGTGGGATCACTCAATTTGAAACCTGAGCTGGGGTTTGATTACTTCTTTGAGGCTTCCAAGCTGAATGTGGTCAGGATGCTGAGTGTCCATAGCTGCAATACAGATTTCCCTTCTGCCTCTGCTACAGGGTGTCCTGCATATTTATTTGCATGTGTGCTCTGTAGCTTATATCATTTGGATGGAAGAGCAAAGTGCTGGTTTCACTAAGGCAGTAAGCTTTTGCAGTAGCCTGCTTTATACCAGAAGCAGAGCTATTTTAACAAAACAAATAACAGCTTCTTTGACAAGATTGCTCTTTTTCATCCTTTTGCTCTTATGTCTTCTCCCTTAACATGAAACTGAAACAATAAACTTATTTGTCACTTGCAAGGGCTTTAGTAATAGCAGTATGATATCCCTGAAAAAGCCGATGTAGTAAAAGCTAGGGGGTTGTATGCTTTTTGATTAGTAAAAGACTTATTTCTCACCTGTGGGCACAAAAGTTTTATTGCACTTGAACTCAATAAGATTAAGGAAAGCCAATAAAGTTAGCTAGCAAGAACAGTGCTGTTTTGAAATGAAACGAAGTTGAGGGATGCACGGACAATTAATTTATCATGTAGTAAGCAACCTGTAAACTTCACCAGAAGGCTTGCTCCACCTTTCATTGCACCTTTCATTTCAGGGGACAGAAAAAAACCCAGACAACAACCTGAAACCATGAGTAAAGTCTGTAAGCTCATGTTTCCAGAAAGAGGTTAGAACAGAGGATGGGGCTACACAAGGTAGAGAGTTTTTCTACCTAGGCTGATTCAGGCATGCAGGAGGGGTCACCTTTTGCTGGAAGAGGCTGCAGCCACACTGGCCTTGCAGGCTTCCCAGCTAGTACATCTGGGTGCCAGAGCTGTGGGGCTGAAGCAGAGAAGAAAGGGGGGGGCTGCACTGGATGTGCCATGGGGGTCTGTGCTATGCAGTAGCTCCATCACAGTCAGTTTTGGCTCTGCACAACTGCATGTTTGCATTTGCAGCGTGACTGAGACACGTTGGGCTGGACAAGGGCAGCCAGCTCTGCTGTATTGTTGGAGCAGCTCCAGTTCACCCATGGGAAATGACATATGGGACAGCATGTTGTTGGATGCTCTCACACAGGGTACTGTGGCTGGGCAGGGGTTCCATCCTCCCAGGGAAATAAACATTGAAAGCTGTGGCTTAAACTGAGCCTGCTCAGAGCCTGTGTTTACTGCTGTATTAAAGCTTTTAATCAGACTGTGCAGTGGCATGTGTTACGGCGCTTAGAGCCAGGCATGTTTTTCAAGCAGGCATATTCAAGCCCCATGACAAGAGCAAAAAGTGTGGAAATATGTCTTCAATCTGACAAAACAGGGCTGTAAGGGGTGCCACAGAGATCAGTGTCAAACAGCTTGCAGCAACCCCATCGACACAGCTAGAAGTGGGCTTAGGAAAGCTGGGAGGGAGAAATATCTGTATGCCTGTGCCAGGGAGCCCTTTTGCTTGACAGAGTTGGGTGAATTTTCAGCTGAAATGGCTACAAGTATAAACTTACAGTTATGGAAACAATCTTGTATCATTACCCTAAAGAACTGCTATGCTATAGTTCAGAGCAATGGCAATTTAAGACACTATGAATAATAGAAAAACAGAAAACTAAACAAACCTGGCTGGTAAAGGGATTTCTGTTTCCAAACCTCAGTTGGGTGCCTTTGCAGTGTTTCTCGTTGCTTCATGTTCTGTGAGGATTTGTTAAAGTGCTGCAGGAGGTCTGGCAGGCAGGTCAGATATTCCTGAACCTGGTAACTCAGGACGTAAGTCATAACAGTTGTGACAAACCCTGCCAGACCTGAACTAGCCTCCCAAGAGGAATTGGAGGTGCTGGTGCTCCTGGGGAGCCTGCTTGTGGAAGCGGTTGAGTTTCTCTAGCATAGCTGTACAAATACCAGAGACAGAGATGCTGTTACTTAAGATGATCTAGAAAAAGACTTTTTTTCCTCTTTCTCAAAATAGATGTTCCTTAAACAAACTCTCAGTACTTTAAAGAACACCTGACAACCAGCCAGCCTGGCTTTTACAGCACAGGGGGATTTAATGCTCAGTGAAGGCTTGGTTTACTTTCAGAAATTGTTTTCTCATTAGAATTACACTAGGGAAGCACACTGTCTTTTCATCAGGGAGAGAAATTAGATTTATCCTTTGGGAATTTTCCCATTTTTACTTCAAGATATTGCTTTATTAAGGAAACAGAGGAAAATAGGGGATTTCAGAATTTTTTTTTAAAAAAACCAAACCTTTATGAAATGAGCTTATAACAACTTTTACTTTGAATAAAGAGCTCATATGAATGAACCAAGATATTTGTTCAATAGTCTTGATCTTTGATCTGTGTGAAAAAAGTGACAAATATGCACCAGGTAGCAAATATTTCAGGACTAGAAATCTAAGCATGAAAATCATCCTTGAGACAAAAGCGATTTGTTCTCCAAGTTACAGCTTCCAACCCACCAAGGCTAATTAACAGCAGAAATGTGAATGGGTTTGTACTTGCCCACCCAGTTGGCTTTCATCTGTAGGTTTGACATCTGCTCCCAGACTGTCACTATAAAGTAAAATTTCTAGTTTTCTCTATGCTGTTTCTAGCATGTGGCTTAAGCAGGTGTTGCGGTTTAAGCCATTAACCGTGACATTTTGTTCACTCACCATCCTCTCTTTCTTCCCCCCGCTCCCAAAGGGATGGGAAGGAGAATCAAAAGAACGCAACTCACGCAGGTTGAGATAAGAACAGTTTAGTAACTAAGGTATAAACAAAACCACTACTGCTACCACCAATAATAATGACAAGAGAAATAAAAGGGAAGAATACAGTCGCTCACCACCTATACCCAGCCTGACCATGCAGTGCAGCCCCACCCTTCCGGGTCTCTGCCCTCCGTTTACTACATCCCGGACATGACGTGCTGTGGTATGAAATACCTCTTTGGTCAGTTTGGGTCAGGTGTTCTCTCTCTGCTTCCTCCCGGCTTCCTCCCAGCTTCCTTCCTCCCTGGCAGAGCATGAAGCTCAGAAAGTCCTTGATCAGACCAAAGCATTGACAAGCAGTAACTGAAAGCACTGGTGTTACCAGCGCTGTTCCCAGGCCCAAAATAAAAAATCACAACACTGAACCAGCTACCAAGAAGGAGAAAGATGACTGCTACTGCTGAACCCATGACAGCAGGCTTCACTGACGACTTACATGTTTGAAGCTTTTGCTGTAACTTATCTTCAGTTGCATTGATAAAGTTCTTTGGTTCTTGCTAGTGTTTCACTGAACCTGGGCCGCCTAAGAAGGAAATAAATGTCACTGCCTTCTCTAGGACAGCAGGACTTTGTAAGCTTGCAGTTGAACTGAGACATCCCTTGGGATTGCCTTATAGGCAGAAAAAGTCCTACCGACTGCATATTAAACTTCCTATTTTTAACTTTATGTCAGGTTTAGAGAGCACAGCAAGACAACCCAGTTTCCCCTGAGGATTCAAGTGGAAATATCAGTCTGTCATTTCAGTTTTCTACTTGGGAATAATTAATTACAGTTGAGGACAATTAATCATTTTAAATAATTTGTTTCTTGAGAAAGATAGGGACAAATACAAGATAAAGTCTCTGGCTGACCCCATGCAAGGTCAAGCCGAGTCACTATGGCATGTTGAATATAATAATTATTTGCTGCCCTGAGCCTCAGTGATCCAGAGTGGCTTTAGTATTGTTTGAGCTCTTCGATCCTGTCCTTGGTGGATAAAATTGTAACTCCATTGAGATGGACAGTTTCTGGCCATTTTTTTCAGGTGTCGTTTCCGATTTTAGGTGACCGTGAAGAAAGGTCGGATTTTAAACAAACTATATGAATGACTTGTTCCTGCCATGCTGTGTGAGCAGTTTGAGGATGAAAGGACCTCGTGTTTCCTAGATTTCTTCTCTGTCAGGCCAGCACTATGAGCCCATCTACAAGGAGCTGTGACAGCAGTTGAGGCTGGTTGAATATCCTTTGCTGTAAGTGCGATTGGTTCCAATCTGAAAGATCTCGTAGTGTTTAAACCTCTTTGGTATCAGCTGCTTCTCTCTTACTTGTCATCCCACCTCACACTCTTTGCTAAATGCTCTTTGTGTTGCAGAGCTTGATGCGAACTGCTTTTCCCTAAGTACAGCTTGGCAGGCCTCATTGCTATAATGTCTGTCCCAAACTTTATGAAAATGAGGGAGGGTTTCTTTTCCCAGGGCTTTCACCCATTCAGTAGGTTTTCTAAAAGAAAGTACCAGCCTTCAGAGACCCTGCTCCTTCTCCACATCACCTCTGCATGGATGTTTGATCTTGGGAAAAGGCTCTTTCCACTGGTGCTACTGATACAAGTTTTTGCAGGTTTGTAGTGACCTACTCATTATAATCTGATGGTAGTTTTGAGCCCTAAAAATCCTCCTAAATGTAACTTAGAATCATAGAATTATAGAATAGTTAGGGTTGGAAAGGAACTTAAGATCATCTAATTCCAATCCCCCTGCCATGGGCAGGGACACCTCCCGCTAAACATCTAACATTTCTAGACTGTGTTGTCACAACAGAAGGCATGCTGATAAACCAGAGTGTATACATATTCTTACCTTTGCAGTTTACACCTCTGAACACAGGACCACCTGCTTGCATCCAGAAGATGTTGAAGTCTGTGGCACTTTTCCCCGTGGCTTTTGCAAATATTTACCAGGGGTTATGAATATACTTGCAATTGCTTCTCTACTGACAACATACAAGTGGAGATCAGGCAGTGCTGAGGGATTTTATATGTTTCAGAGTTAGTGCAGCTTTCACCGTGGAGCCTGGTGCCTTTTCTTTGGGGTGGCTGCTGGAGCCTAGGGCAGTTTGGAAAAAGGTCACTGGGAGGAGGAGAAGAAAGAGTACTTTCCTAATGCAGCCAGAGATATTTGTATTGAAAGGGGTAAAGGAGAAATGTGTGAAAAACTTCCTTGAAACTCTGGTGGCTCTAACTGTCCAGCAGGATGCTAGAAGACATCTATCTTCCTGTTTAATTGTCACATAGTCTTTGTGTTATCCCTTTTAAAAACCCATGAATGCATTTTAGTTTCTCAAGCTCTGTTTCACAAAACCCTATAATCACCACAGCTTGTGCAGTCAGCTGTGGGGGACTGCTCATGAGACAATCCTCTTCTGTTAGGAAGTGAAAGGAGCAGCAAGCACCAGCACCACTGGTGAGCCTATGGGTGAGGAAGGGCAGGAAACAGACAGGCATGCTTAGCGTGCCTGCAGAGGCTTAGCAGGGTCAGGCAATTTTTAGACCATTGGCCCAGTTGAGCACTGGTCTCATCCAGTAGTGCACCTCCAGCGCTTCAGTGCATGGCCCAGCCCATCGTTCCCAGCTATCCATGTTTGTGAGCTTGTCTTGGGTCTCCTACCAAAGAAAAGCATCATGTTCTTCAAGTAGTAGAAACTAGGTGCTGGTGTTACTTACCCAGCAAGCTTGTCATGTTTCTCTTTCCCTCCTTAGGCCATGATCCACATGTTCATATAGAACCACAGATTCTTCACTGAGTGTAGCCACAGAACTCTGATGGCTGTGTACAGGGAAATTATTATATATTGATTTCCAATAATCCTATGTTTCAGAGCTAAGTGGAACATATTTTTGAAGCATGTAAGATCAATTATGCTTTATAAATAAATCATAGTTTTGACACCTGGTATGAGACTATCTTATGAATAAGTTAGGCTGCCTAGGGTCAAGCATGCTTTCTTTTGTTCAGTGTAAATGTGACAGAAAATCAGTTTGTCTATATTGTAACTTATTTAGGAATATGGGGCAGACTGTGGTGGGAAAGAGCACCAGCAAGTTTCTGGTTGTAAGGAAAGTAGTCAGATAATGTTGCCTGATGTTGTTTTAAAGAAACTTCTCTCTGGGCTTAATAGGCAAAATCTTCAGTTTCTCAGCACAAGTCCCACAGCCTATGTCAGTAGTCAAATAAGTATTTTTTCTCAGTTCATTGTCCTCAGTTAGGACAAAACCAGGTTACCTTCTCTTAAGGCAAATTCCAAGCCTGTTGTGCAGCGAGATCAGTTGCAATGAATATTTGGGGTTTTGAGATCCAAGTGTTTGGAATTGATTCCCAACGAAGCACAGAGAATAAACACAGTGTGAAAGGGTATCTCCATGTGGAAGATCCCTCATATCTCAAGCACTTAAGTAGAAAGTATGCCTGCCTGTGCTCCCAGACATCAGTCACGTACCATGCAGCTGCTATCCTCTCTTTCTGGGAGTTCTTAGTAGACTGCAGTGGTGCTCTAGCATCTGACCTGAATTAGAGGTGAAGTGCTCCATGGGTAAGACTGGTGTCATAGCTGAGTCTTTGCTTCTTTTGTGCTGCAAAGGGCTGGTGCAGTTCTTCTTGCTGTAAATGACCTCCTTAGCCATGGCTGCTTTGCTGCTGGCTGCCTGTGTTTTCCCCAGAGCCTACAAATGCTGCTAACTGATGGAGCAGTGGGAGCTTTTTGTGTGATTTTTTTTTTTGATTTTTTATTTGCTTTTTTTTTTTTTTTTTTTTTCTGTTTATGTACATTTGTGCCTGTATTTGTAAAGAAAAAACATACGGAAACACATTGAAAATGGTCAATTCAAGTCCAAGTTGAATGGAGTTTTGAGCAACATGGTCTAGTGGAAGGTGCCCCTGCCCACGAAAAAGGGAATTGGAACCAGATTATCTTTAAGGACCCTTCCAACCCAAACTATTCTATGATTCTATGATAATGTATTTTCATAAGCCTCAGAAAAATCTAGGCAATCTTTCTTGATGGAAACATTAGAGGTCAAAGGTAATTGATCAAAGCATGGAGTCACTTGGTTCCATATAACAAATACATTGGGAAAATCTAAATTATAAATTTGTTAGAGCAGTATGTTATGAATCAAAAATCCTATACTGCCATCACTGACATTTAGCCCTCACCACAAAATAGACAGTTTCCTTGTTGTCCACCTGAATATTTTTCATAAAAGATTATCTCTATCATTTTAAAAGTGCTGAATATCCAGGTGACAAAAAAAGGAGAGCTTCTTTCTTTTGGTTTAACCAAAACACTTTTTTTTTTTTTTTTTTTTTACAAGGAAAAAAAAAATTTCTACATTCAGTAAGAAAATTATATTTATCCAGAAAAAGTAGTTGACAGAACAAAATGTAATTTCAAATGAAAAATGCTTTACCTTTTAACCTTCAGAGAAAATGCTTTCTATTCTTAAGAGTGACATGGATAGAGCAGGTCATAAACAGTGTGTGAAATCATTAATCTGTAATTTTATAAGCCATTAGCAAGCCAATTCCAAATTTGGAGAATTGCAAACATTTAACATAAAAATACAGTTGCTACAAAATAGATACCTTATTGTGACACTAAACAGAGATTAATATTTATGATATAATATGTTGTATGTTTCAGCTGTAAGACTAAAGCACACAGTAAAAGCTGTAAGAAAATAAAGCTGTAAGATACTGTGCTCATGATGATCATCAGGGGATTTAAAACACAATATTAGATTTCTAGTGTATGTATAGAATTAATAAAGTGAAATTCAGTAAGCTTTAAAAAGTCAGTGATAGACATCAAATATAGATTATTGTATCTCTTAAAAAATTATCTCTTTTCCCTCAGAACAAAAATGGAAGAACAAAGTACTACCATAGCATAAACCAGTTATTTTTTCAGTCAGCTACTACTCTCATCACAAATTCTAGATATTTTTGTGACGTCAGGACTAAGATTTTTCTGTTCTCTTCCCTTCTATGCTTTTGCTAATTACTCCTTCTCTTTGGATTCAGGAAATCCTCCTGATACATAATGAAATGTGGAAATCTTAGAGCCTTCACAAACTAATAGTTAAATTTTTCAACAGTTCCAAAACAGATATTGAAATACGCCTGTGTATTTGTTCTCCGGGAGAACTAATTGTATGACAAGTTGAACTTACTTTTTTATGCTAAGGAATGTTTGAGGAAACAACATATATTCATAGCCTTATTAAAATATCTGACTTATAATTACTTTCTCAACAAGTTCTTGATTTTTTTTCCTGTGAACTACTTAGAAGAAACACAAAAAATATCACCAATAACCATCCCTTCACTTGCCAAAATGACCCGCTAATGAAAAAGCATCAATAAACCACGGTAGCATATATATGCAAAACCATTGTGACCCGACAAATATCGCATAATGACTGGTATAACAAAGCCAAAATTTACCAGTAGTAGACACACAGAGGTGTTTAATGACACAAATTGATCTTAAAATGCTAACAGTAAGTAACACTGCTCTGAACAACTTAGAGATGTGATGCTGGCAACCGAGGTACAATGATTCAGTTTTTCTTTTTTATTCCCAGAGATATAGCTGAGATGAGACTGCTTAAGTCACTCAGTACTTTCCACCTCTGTATTAGAGATCTTTGAGCAAAATGTACATAGTAGCAAGGAATAAGACAGACTAGGATATCAGCACCAGACTACCCAACTGCCAGCAGGGAACTCTGAAAGCTCATTCACAGGAACATTGACCAGAACTGGTGCTAAACTGAGTGACCTGAGCACCTGATTCCATCATCCTAGGCATCTTGTAGTATCAGTGGTGAGAGATGGCACCTCCAAAAGATTATTTAGCATCTGATGAGTTTAAGTGTTTGAAATATTCTGACAGTTCCCTCTGAAATGCAAAGAACTTGCCAAGGTTAACACTCTAAAATTAGTAGTGTCATTAAAGTTCCTAACATAGACATATAAATCCAACTGATGAAGCTGAAGAGGATCTACTACTGAGTAGGCTAAAAAGCTACAGTTTCCAATTTTGTGCTTTAACTAATCTTGGTCTGCAACAGGCTAAAAAATGAACCCTGAATATATTCAAGAACTGAAAAGACAGATAAAAAGTTACCGTTTTTTTCCACTAAAGAAAAGCTAGAGTTCATCTATTGAAGTTTGTGACTGATTTGCAGGTACCCAAAGCCTTGAAGGCCTGACTGTAGATCAGTCTGGTCAATGACCACCAACTCAGCAAATGTTCTAGACTGCTATACCACCTCTGGAGAGACAGACAAAAATACACTAAAACACACAGTGACAGCAAAGTGACTAAATTCAACCTAGCAAATAATCCTGGGTTTTCATAGAGTATTTGCACTGATTTGCATCCTAATCATGGTCAAAGCAATTTCAGCCCAGTGAACCAGAAATAGGTTTGTACTCCCTGCCCCAAAATGACAGGCTGCTTCTGCATTAGCAGGAGCATCATATGGAAAATTACTCTCCAAAGAATGCTAATGACTGGATGCCTCATTTCAATCACTATCTTTTACAGCCAGAGAACCAGAACTACACAAGACTGCAATACATCTTTTAGTATTTCTCCCAGGCATGTTTAAACACACAGTTTTTCCCTGGACCTGAAGGTTCACATCTTTCAGGAGGCACTCCAGATCTGCATGGTCTGGATTTGCAAAATGAAAACCAGAGAGAAGGTTTTGTATTGTAAGCACCTCAGGAATGAGTTTACTGTCAAAATTACTTCTCTTATAAGTTTTCTTTTCATTGTATTTGGCATAACTGCACATACAGCTTTTGAAAACTAACCAATTTGGACAAGTGTATGTGTGCATTTCTGTCAGTTTTTAACAGGATGAAGTAGGACTGCAAATTAATGCTCAACAGTTGCTCATTCCTGCCTAACTAACATATGAAATGAAACACTTCTCAGCAACTAAAAAGCAGCCTTCCAACCCCACCACACAGGTTTTGGTTACAATATTTAATTTTATTTTCCTCTTTTTGGTATGTTTAGATGCAGCACTGGTTCAGCATGCACATTATTCTGTGTTAGCATAGATATCTACAAATGTTACAAATGGTACAAATAGATATCTACAGATATCTACAAATGGTACAAATAATAAATACAGCCTGTTAAGATTTCGATATGGCTGATGAAAAATTCCAAAGATTCCAAACATTGTATCTTTGGAAATCCTACATCCTTGAAGTTAAGCCCCCACAAATATGATTTTTTACAGATCACATTACCAAAATGTTGTGCTCTGTGCTGTCCTTTAAGTCATTCTTTTTACCTCATGCCTTAGGGACTTGTACCCACACTACAATCTTCTGCACAGAAGTTCCCAAAATAACCAAAATATTATAACTGGACTAAAACAGTGATAAAAGCATGAGGTTTTCTGTCTATCCTCAAATAAAGTAGGTGCAAATAATGGCTACTGGGTTTTGCTAACATATTTCATTAGAAAATGCTGTAAAAATATCAATGTTCACCTGAGAAAAAAGTTGGAAAACAATTTTTTCCTCACTGCAGCAGAATCCAGATACATCAGTAGACTGTCTCCGCTGATTAAGAAGGATGCTGCATTTATAAAATGAAAGGAGAAATTCTGATTTCCCTAAACTGGCCTACATATACAAAGATGCCACCAAGATTTTTACAGATTTAACTTGTGACAGGAGTAAAATATCTTTCAAAAGTCTTGGCCTTGTAAGGGAGTGAGGATAAGTGATATTGTTTTCTTCCCTAAGAAAACTGGTATTGAGTTTGGAGCTGCATTAGCAACTTTGCCATCAGTTCAGAATAATGAGGCTTGTCTGAGATTAAATTGACTTTGCTATATCAAGCACAAATTAAAAATCAAATACATTGAAACATGTTTATCAGTGGCTGATATCTTCAAAAATTTGGCTGCTATCTGTTCAAATAATGGTCCAGCATTGCTCTGGACAGCTATCTTTCTGGCCCATACTTCCTTAGAAGACCATTTTCTTTGTCACCCACAAAATGTATATTATGCTATACAATCTACATCTGCATAAGGGCATTTTTTAAATGGAGATATTTTTACTTCTGTAAAATAGAAATGGTACTGAAGATGGCTGGTTGTCTTAGAAGCAAAGGCAAACGACATAATCACAGAAACACTGAATTATCTGAGGATCCATCTACCCCAAATAATGCATTGAGCATGGCATGGGCTTTTGAAGATCCAAGGCATTATAAACTATTTCCTACATTAAATGATGACATTAAGCAGCACAGATGAGTTCCACAAGAAATCTGTACTCAATCAGCCTACGAAGAATCTATAAAACTTCTACTGTTCCTCCAATGTGCACAGTCACAAGCAACTCCCCGTTCCAAGTATTTTTGTTCTTACCGTGACCATGTGCTTTCAGTTACCCAGGACTCAATTCAAAAATATTTTCACATAAAGTCTGCACCTCACTCAAGTGATTCCATGGAATGTTTTCCTGAAGGAAGTAAGAGAAAAGAAAAGATGTGTTTAATTTCTCACATAAATATTTGTTATTCAAATTACAAATCCTAATAGCTAGAACAATGCTCAGTTCCTTTACTGCTTGCAGTTATTAAAAATTGATTTTAGTTAGAGCAGCAATGTTAAACATAAAATTCCTACTTGTGTACTTCAGTGCCGCATTATTTAAGCCTCCATTTTCAGCTAAATAATATTTCTTGTTTCTGGTTCGATACAAATTACACTGAAGTTAATGGAAGGGTTTCTCCTGGCTTTCCTTGGACTTGTCTTCCTTGAGATTTTTTGGGAGAGAGCGGGTGAAACTTGCCTGGAGAAATGTTTTGTGTGTGTCTTAGAATATAACTTTAATATTACTTCTTTGTCTCCTCCACAGCTTGGGAAAGCTACAAGGGCAATAACATAATTCATAGTCAAAAGGCCATGTCATCAAGGGGAGAAAACAGAATTGTGTGTAAAAATCGTATGTGATTTAGTCAAATTTAGACAACATAAGGTGGATAAGTTCTCTTGCTAATATATGCAAAAAATATATGCAAATAGTGCATACTATCTACAGAATTACTTGACAGTCTCTACAGATTGTAAGGGGGAGTGGATTTTATGAAAGTTTTTGGTCCCCTGGTTTAGACATTTTTAAGCAGTAAGGTGCTGTTCAAGGAAAACTTCCTATTTAAAATTTATTTCCTTGTATTTCTGGTCATATGCTATTCTTTTGCTTTGCTCTCTTCTTCCTGGAATTTGCTGGCTGAGATGGGATATATTTTGATATAAATTTTAAAAATGAAAATACACAACTGCTTCCTTTCATTTTTTTTCATAATCGTTCTTGATAACACATAACCCATTTGCTTTTTATTTATAATCACCAAGTAGTGAATTTGAAAATTATTACAAGGGCTTCAAGTAAGAAGTTTCAAATCAATGCATGCAAGTGGACACTAATTTAATAGAACTTAACACATTTTATCAGAAATACCCGTTAATATGATACACACTATGGTTTATATTTTCTGTCTAACTAGAAGAGAGATTGCATGAGTAAAGGACAGGTTGAACAGTTATTTAGAAGACTTTTAGGTAATTATTTTGTGCTTATTTTGGAACTCATTTCTAGGTGAAAAAACAAGCTACTCAAAAATATAAGGCTGTAAAAGGTGACATCATGCCCCAGGAACAGACAAGGATGTTTCCTTTCTTCATATTTCTCCACTCTGCTTTACTATTCCCTCCCACATCTCAAGCCCTCTCTCTGATTTACATTCTGGCAGCACCGAGAAATCTAATTTGGTTCTAAAGTTTTGTCACAGTACAGACATCAGAAAGGATATATAAAGGAGGGATACTGCAAATCTAGAAAACATGAACACATAAGCTATATGGTTATCTTCTCAAACAGCTGCCTCCCTAATCAACCATGGGGAGGGAGACAGGCGGATTAAAAAAGGAAAAAAAAAAAGAGAAAACAAATAAACAAATAAAAAAAAAAACAGTACTCACTCTCAAGTCTTTAACAATGTTGAATCTATATTTCAAAAATAAAAAATGTGGCTGTTCAGACTTCTGTACTAGTCAGTTAATTAACTTATTCATATTACCCTTAACATTCTAGACATACACATGAGAACCTCCTAAGTGCAGTTTTAAGATAAAAAAACTTTGGTTTAGTATCCTTGCATAACCACTATCACACACAAATATATATATAGATGTGTTCATATATATGTGTGAAATATATACTTGAGAAATATACATAATGTCTATTATGTTACATTTATTCAATATTCATTCTTCTGAAGAATGGCCATCAGATGAAAATATTCTTTCTGCTTCATAATATACTTGACAGGAGAACTGACAACCAAGTTTCACTGAGCTCTAGATTTACATTCAGGAAGTACCACCTACAATATAGTACGGTTAGGTATACTGTATACCATACCATACAACTTCCAAGGTACATTCACAAAACAGAAAGGAGAGCAGCGATGAATATCCATTTCATTTCTCCACCATTCTCCTTTTTTGTTTCAATGAGCATTTAATACATTTTTTGGCACATAAGTTTGGCATAATTTCTGCTATGTAAAGTAGCACCAGCCAAATACATGTATAAGTATGGATTTGATTTTGTTTTGGGTTTTGTTTTGTTTTTTTTTTTTCCTAATTCTACTAATTTTTCACTCTAAAAATTTCTCTGTGCACAAAGATTGAAGATTAAAGTGCTTCCCACTGATATGGGATGCTTTAAGAAATTGTCAGAATTGCTGTTTATTTATCAAAAAATCAGTGGGTATTATAGATGCGCTATAAAATATGCATATTTCTTCATTATTTTTATTCCACATTAATACCTGGCTGGTGCATTCTGATAGGAAAAGGAACATACAATACTAAACCCAAATTAAACAATTTAATAAATATGTGGTCAAATTACAAGAAGCATTATAAATCCACACTATAAAATAGGTTTCAAGTTTTTTTCAGGACTCAAAAAACCTCATCACCTGCCAATTAGAGGCCAGATAAAATCCCAGGAGGCAGCATTGGTAGAGTATTCTATCATGTAAAATTAATGTTATAGGCATGAAATGAAGCAGACAAGAGCTACTACAAGAGCAGAAGACTTGAACCACTGCAGTAATTACAGTGGAGCTGAACAATCGAAGGCAAATTCATGAACATCATTGCGATTAAGTGGGGCATCTTGTCTCTTCTGTTAACTCCCAGGGTCACAGACACACAGTTTTGGCAAGTTTTTGGACAGCCTCCAGTTTACCCATGAAAGCACTGATCAGTTTAAAAAATGTTTTAGTGCAAATTAATTATTTGGTCCAAATTCATATCAGGTGTCCATTCCTTTTTATCTGTTAAGATATCAGCCTGGAGCAAAAGAGTTTTTGTACTCGGCCACAGGTCCTATGTTTCACATAATCAACAGAGTTTTAGTAGCTGAAAAAAAAAATAAAAATAAAAAAATAAGAAAGAAAGCTGCACCCAACCAGCCTTCAGCAGATTTTATATACAAAATGGCTTAGCAAATATTTATGACTATTCCAGCATTGCTTTTTGGAAAAGAGAATATGCAAAATAAAAATAACAATAAAGTTTAAAAAAATCTTACAGTGTGAGCATACAGAATGAATGATCTAACAATCTCTAGCCAAATTCAGAAATATTTCAGTCCAGGAGGAACCTTGCACTGGTGTGACATGTTCACTTATCCTAAATAAACAGAGATGGGAATCATGCTATGATCCCTGAGCATAACCTGAGCCAAAACCTCACTGGGAATTTTGCAACCAGCTTAACAATTAATAACAAAGTGTGGATGAGAGCAGGACAGGACTTGGCTCCAAGCCCTGATTCTCCTTTAGTTTTCTAGTACACCCTGCTCAAGTGCCCTGTCATAGCAGGAACAGCTGCAGAGAAAAGCCATGCATTTTTCACTAGAAACAGTGTGTTGACAAGAGACCACGGTCCTCTCCCATCCCTATTTGACATCAGAGTAAAACCTGTGACATTGGTCATTTCTGCCTTTGTGAAGTTATAGGGAAGCAGATGCCTTAAAATGCTACCTGGCAAGCTTAGTTGTCTTACCCTAGTCTCCCAGATGATCATTCATGCACAACAAAAGACATCTTAGGACCATGCTTAGCAAAAGGAGAGAAGAAAAAAAGCACGCAGTAGGGAGGCATATACCAAATTATAATCTTACTCTATAACTAGAGGAATAAAAAGACAAAAAAAAACCAAACAAACAAACAAAGCCAACCAAACATGAACAGGTTTTCACTCAAATCATGAAAACATACTGTCATGTGAAAGGGGGCAGATTTTCTCAACTCTTAACATTTGATTTGTCTGCCATCATCTCAGTAAAGCCAAGGCCCTTGTGCCCAACCAGTCTGTCAGCTTCTCATCACAAGGACCCTTTAATGAACAGTCCTGCTGGATCGGAGGGAGATTCAACTGACTTATTCAGGGAAATTCGCCAGCATCATCAGAGAGACCCTTCAGCAGGTCTGCTACTTTATCTGAATATGTTACTTGCTGCCATTGACTGCTAGCACACATGAAGGACTAACACTAACCGTTTACAGAATAACACTTTTTATTAACATAAAATCGTGACAAATTAAGGTTCAGAGATTGCTGGTGATAGGGACTTTCTGCAAAAACAATCTTGAAGTGATACACAAACAGACTATAATGACTAATAACAGCTAGCATTAGTTATTTAGCATGCATAAAATAAAGTTCTTACCCAATAGCTAACCCCATGGGGGAGAAGACAGGTTCAGCACATTGACTGATCCCAGAAGTCACAGAGGAGTCTTCCCTGCTTTCCCTTTCCTAATTTCACACATTTATACAATTTGGTTCAGGTTAGTAACTCCCCATAACCCTCTTACCAATGTACAGTGTGGTCAGTTAATTTCCCTAAGGCTGCATCATTTTCATTGAAAGAACACCCTAGTCATATTTTGCTGACATGTGAAGCTGTATTTTAACGATGCCCATGTGCTGTACCAGGCTTTAAGGATATTCTTTCCTGATTAGAGATCCATTAGCTCTGTTTCTTAATCCACCTACACAAGGGCAAATCCTCCTCTCCCACTATCAGTTCTTTGTTCATCAGTATTGTTCCTCCTGACCTTGTAGGAGGCCCTTGTACCTTTCCAGGCTTCTCCATAGTAACACACAGCAGCTGCATTTTACTCTAAGGTTTCCTTAATGATATAATAAAATTTTAGGGGACTGGGAGGAGGTGGTCTCTAATTTCCCCCATTTTCCCAACACATATCTTTACATATCACAGCCTCTCCTCACATAATATATGCTCCAGTCTCTTACTCATCCTAATGGCCCCTCACTGGACTCACTCCAGTTAGTGTCTTGTGTACTAGAAGGCTCAGAACTTATCCCACCACTTCATCCAGGGTATGACCAATGGTGAATAGAGGGGTCCAGTCACTTGGCCTCCTGGGACATCATGATGCTATGCGGTGAACTTCAGTCAGTAACACACAACTCAGCCAAATTAATTTTTGATGCAATAATTTTCCCCTTCTTTTTGCAAAAGAAATATTTCTATTTCTGTTTTTTTTTTTCTTCAAATAGAAATAAAATATATTAGGTCATAAAAAAACAGAATAGCTCAGCCAAATCACTTCTTCCACCTCCCGCTTTTCTCCTTTGGTCACCAATATTCTTTTACAGCAACTGCTCTGAGATTCCTAGTCTGTAGTATTCTGCTGAATGTACAGTTTTAAGCACTCAGGTTCTCACAGTTTTCCAGCACTGTGATTTTAAAAAGCTTATTTAGCTTTGTGAATCATGTGGAAAGACATATCAGCCAAGATACTTTATTCTTATGAAGGCATCTCTAAAGTTAATACTTACCCAAATTGTATGCTTGGCGGTTCACTCACTTGTTGCTCTAGACATGCTAATGAAATGATTATTAGAATTCCCCAGGATTTTGGAAAGTGTGGCATTTGAGACCTAAGAAGATATTCTAGGTACAAACATAGCGTACCCAGTCATGCAACTTGACTGAATGAAAACGAGTAATTGCACAAAATATAAAGAAAGAGGTGCTCTGGTCTAGACTGAGTCTGCAAATCATAAGACTGTTCTGAAGATGTAAATAGATGTTCACTCCCAAAATCACCTTGAGATAGGTTAGCTGCATATCTCCGTATGGCTGTTACCTTCCCACATCAGATCTGCTCACATAACTGCTAAACTATTTTATTTAAAATGAGCCACCATTTACTTCCTTTTAAATAAAACACCAATTATAAATACATCCATCACAAAGATAAAGAGCAAAACAAGCAAAACCCTTCAGCTCAAACGTGTTAAGCTACCCACTTCATAGGCTGAAGGTTTGGCATCATTTTCACAAGCAGCTGAACCAATAGTTTTGAAAGGACAATAATCTCTACACCAGAGACTTAACCCAGTTTCATCTGTTCCAGCTAACATGAAGGTAGCATCTACATTCATCCCTATTCCTTTACATCTCACACTCCTCCAAGAAGGTAGGCGTAGCATCCAGGTACACAGATATTGCTTTGAGCTAATGCAGAAGTTGTAGTTCATATGTTAACCTTTCCTTCATCTACTTAACAGAGAAGATAGATCAGTTACTGGCAGTTACTAAAATCTAAAGAATCTGGTAAAAATTTCTCCTTCTCAAAGTAAGGGCAAAGGTGAGGAGGAATTGTGAACAAACAGAGGACAGAACTGCAGCGTAAGTAATAAAACAGCAAAAGGTATGGTGATTTTAATATCCCAAGCCAGTCTGAGCATCTCCAAACCCCAAGAGCTGGAGACTGCTATCTCCCAATGGAACCCTTGTATCTGTGGGAGTTTTAAAGCATCAGTTCTTCAGACCTTGGTTCAAAACAAGGTTCTGTCCACACCGGGAATACTGCAGCCCCTGAAATTCATGTGCACAGACACAGAAGACCTTTAAACTATTTCAGATTTTGGCAGCAGTTGAGTACCACACAGTTTAGAAACACAAAACTGGAGGGTATGTACACAATGTTTAAGCATTCAGGGCTGATCTTCACCAGCAGTGGTACACTAATTACAAACTGACATTCTAGAGTATACATTCAACTCAGATAACAATGCAATCCTATCTTTTACAATACAGGAAGCAGAAGAGCAGCTGGCAGAATCCTACTTCAAATGTCAAGGCCAAATAATTTCACTAATATATCTTCCCTGAAGTTAAGCACACAAGCTAAACTTACAGTCATGAACCTTTTCCTTTGATGAACCCTTTGAAAATCTTAATTTCAACTTCAGATTTCTGGGAAAAGTGAAAATTCAATTTGGAGCCAGAATCAAAACTTTTAAGATTTCCTGAGCAAGGGGCAGAATGCTGAGAATGTACCACACTAAATAATGACAGTAGTTATAATTAGTAGTTACAAAACCAATAGTATTTAGTTTTAGAAATTCAATATTAAATCCATGCTGTTATTTTAGCTTTAATCCTTACAAAGTCTAGAATCATTGAGAACTACAGGCTGAAGATTACCAACTCAGTGATACCTTGCAATGTTCACAAGGCTTGACATTTTAGGGCAAAGAGCCTGATAATTGTCCCATTCTAATCCACATAGCAGATTTCCTTCCAGAACTTGGAAACCCAGGCTTTGAGTAGTAAGGCAAGCATTCGATCTTGCTTTCTTCAGTACCAGTTACTGAAACTGAAAGACAAAGTCTTTCTTCAAATTATGTAATGAAACCTGTGCTTGAGAACTCAGGTGCATTCTAGTCATAACTATTCTAGTATTCCTGCGCCATGAGCAGCCATGGTGCACATGCCATTTTCATCTTACTTTGAGCTGGACTTCTTACAGCTTTATAGTAACAGTCTTATAAAATTGCTGAAGAAATCTCATAACTCAATTGCTCTAAGGAAGGCCAGATTCCTTCAGAAGTAGATACTATTTTGTGTGGTTTTGCAAAACTAGTTTGGAGCAACAAACATTCTGAAATGGTTAAATTACTTGCTGACAAGTCTGATTTTAATTTTATTTTACTTTAAGAAAACAGATTCTATAGAGAGACAGTTATGGTACAAAGTTTAATCACTTTTGTCTTTTTTCTCATCTCTTTTTGCTTATTTGGTTGAGAGACTTCTATATTTTGGTCATTATTTCTTGTAGCTTTAAAATTTTAGTTTGAAACTGAAGGGTACACTGGAAAAGCTAGGCATAGAAATGATCAGCAGTTGACATACAATCATTCAGATGAGTCTTCTGTTACCATAGTAACCTTCCTTCTACAAATTTGCACAGGAAAAAAACCTAGTATGTTATAAAGTCATAAAAGTGTGTCTTACTATGATTTATTCATGAACCCTTTATACCCAGTGATGAGCACTTACACATAAAATGCACTGCAGATTTTATTTGGGTTAGTTTCTCGAGTAAAGGTCTTGTAGATCAATCCTAATACATTATTTTTTTTCCAATACAAAATTTATACCTGGTTTAGAATACAAAAAATAAATCATAATATCACTTTAATTGTAGTGCATAACTTCAGCCTTCCAATTACTTTCTTGCAAAAAGTGTACATTTTTCAGCTTAGTTCTTCAGTATTATCTAATATTAATTAAGATTACTTCTCCCTATCACACAAAAAATCCTCCTGTTTTCCTGAGTCCGCTTCTTTAGGAGATAATAATTTTTAGCAAGGGTTGTAGAGTCAGATTTAATCTTGATCATATAAAGATTTATGTGCATTCTTAATATTATGCACAGATTTATTAAATAGGTCTCTACCTCCTTGCAGAATTGGGCATAAATTAGCAAAATATAAGGTAGTTTTCCTTAAGAAAAAAATGGAAGTCTGTTCAATGTGCACAGAGAAGCCTTCAAAATAAATTGGACTTTTCAAAGAATACAACATGCTCTACTAGAAAGGTCATTTGAAAAAGACACTACAGACTGGTGAAACAGCACTATTTAAATAGTATGAAGAAAAAGAGAATAGCTTAATATATCATTTGAAGTACACAAGTAGTATACTTTATGGCTAAAACTTTCTAATTCAGCCTGCAACCAAACCATACAAATTATTGCCTTACTTAAACTGGGCTGTTTGCAAAACACCAAAGCCTAGATATATTTTAGGACTGAATTTGTTCTGAAAAGCACCAAAGAAGAAATTCCACAATCTCATATGAATCAATGTCTTTGAGAGCCAATGTTTTTCTGAACTTAAAATATGGAAGATTTTTAGGTGACTTCTGTACCTCTATACAAGAGGAGAATAGCAAAGTTTCCTACAACATGTCCACAAACTGCATAAAAAAAAAGTCCAAAATGGTTATAGCTTCATAGTGCTTTTAGAAGGAATAAAGTTCTTTGGAAACATAAATTGGGTAAATCTTTTGTAATGGATCTATAATTTATATACTGTAGGAGTATAAAACATCTCTCCAGCTGTCTCAGGAATATAATATTATCTTCTTCTAACATGCCTACCAAGTCCTTAGGAAGGTCACTATATTTTGCACTTCCTAAAGGCAAGAGAGACTGCGGCTCTGTGACATTTTTCTTCAGAGAAGTTGGTTAAGCAGTGCTATGTCCAGTTTGGGATGGGCAAAGGACAAAGCCTGGACAGATCCTGGTGCCTGAGCAACTGATTTGACTAATGCTGCTCCTGCATTAGAAATCAAAAGGATCAAACAAATGGAAGGCAGGTCTGTCATGCTGTGAGCTTCAAAAAATGGCAATGATAAGAAGAGTTAGTGAAACTCCTTAGGGAAACACAACTGAAGGAAGAAGGTTTTTCAAGAACACAGTCTTCAAAATCTCTCCTTGTTCTTTTCTTTCCCCTAATATTCAGTGAAGGAAAAAGAGAAATACACAGAAAACAAAACTTACCCAGCTCAGTAACCAGAAAACGACTTTGTACAAATCATTTCACAATACACAAGTGTTAGGAAAGACACAAAAGCAGGATACCTCCAGAGTCCTGATGGCTTTCATGGTGGATTGCTGAAAACTAGACGTTGTTTTGCCAGCACGCCAACAAATCCACATTAGGGAACGCTACATTTCTGAAGTATACAGCACTGGGGAAGGCAGTCAGGCGCACCTCTGCCTTTCAGGTTTGCTGCATGTGTAACATATCTTACCCTCTCAGCTCTTGTAGGACTTGATTCATGTCTAAAACTTCAAATCAAAAATCTAGTCAAAGAAAGATGTATAGACTATCTCATGCTCTGTAAATACAGATGTTGTCGCCAAATTCAGACTTTTTTTTTCTGTCAGCACCTTGTTATGAAATATTTCTTGATTTTAACAGCTTCAATTAAATCACATACAAGATGTTGCCCATACAACTATAGCAGAGAAGCATCAGGAGTCTGATCTATAGCAAAAGAGCAGATCCTACAATTTTTCTACAACTCCACAAGACTTGTGTGCTGCAAATCTCTGCTTTTTTGAGGAGTCCAGAGTAAGACATTCTGGAGGTGTGTCTCTAGCATCTCACAAGGCACCCGCCCTGTTTCCCACCTGACTCCTATTCTCAGTTCTTATTTCACACCACATTCCTGCTAGTTTTAAGCTGCACTTTTCTTGTAATAGAGCAAGTTCCTTTAATGGTGCAGAGAATGCATACAATACTCTTGTTATCTACAGTGGACAGCAATTCCAGTTCCCTGGGCGGAGTGATAAAAAGTGTCTTCTATGTATTTCACCTGAGTGGGGAGACAGTGGCTCATTTCTTCTTTGGATTCACCTGGAAGTGTGCCTATGTGAGAGTTGCATTGAAGTATTTTATGACTACACATCATAGATCTCTTTAGCGCCTCACCTGCACTCTTTCCATGTCTTCTCTGTTGTACACAGTTGTAACCCTCCATATCTGCCCTGGGTTCAGCAGAAGCAGTCACTTTTTTTTTTCTCCTTCTTAGTAACTGGTGCAGTGCTGTGGTTTTGACTTTCAGGCTGGGAACAGCGTTGATGACACTGATGTTTCTAGTTGCTGCTCAGTAATGTTTACCCTGACCAAGGACTTTCTGAGTCTCATGCTCTGCCAGGGAGAAGAGGAAGCCAAGGGGAAGCAGAGACAGGACATCGGACTCAAACTAGCCAAAGACATATTCCATGCCACAGCACATCATGCTCGGTATATAAACTGGGGTCAGTTACCTGGTTGGGCTAGATCACTGCTTGGGTAGGGATGGGTATCAGTCAATGGGTGGTGAGCAGTTGTATTCTCTTCCCTTGTTATTTCCCTTATCATTATTATTATTGGTTGTAGTAGTAGTGGTTTGTGTTATACCTTTATACCTCAGTTACTGGCCTGTTCTTATCTCAACCCGTAGGAGTTACATTCCTTCAGTTCTCCTCCCCAACCCTCTGAGAAGAGGGGGCGGGGGGAGGGGGAAGAGGAAGAGGAAGAGGGGGGGAATGAGCGAGTGGCTGCATGGTTCCGAGTTACTTGCTGGGCTTAAACCACGACAATATCAGAGGCAACAACAGACACATGGCCACAGTTGGTATACAAAATCTACTGCTCTCCTGCAGCTGATGTCTGTGCTACTCCCCTGAATGCAGTGACATGTGATGAGTACCGTGATTTCTTGGCTTCAGGGCAGCATGACACACATTAGGAAAATGAATCTTGCCATCATCTTGCATGAATCAGTTTTCTCAGAACAAGATGAGTGAAAATGTCTGCCAAAGATATTTCATTCCTCCTCGCCATAGTAATGGTCTAGGGTCCAGACCGATGTATACTTCCTTAAGAGGAGATACAGGTGCTGGGGTTAGTATCTACTTATAGGACAATTACCATAAAACAGGAGCTTAGTAACAGTAAATATCCATCCCTGGAACAAGTGGATACTGACCTTCTTCCAGCTGACTGATGCCTGACTGGCCAGCAAAGACTCTTCAGGTATCTTCATGAGTGCTTATCTCAGGCTAAACATACTAGTGTGTAGCCTAATACCTTATAAAATTATCTAATCTTTTTTTAAGTGTTTGTTGGCCAATAGGAAATTATTTTTTGTTCATAAGCTGCATATATGCTGCTTGCAGGGTCGAAGATACCTGAACACAGTAACCCCAAAGAATATCTGTAACAGATCAATGGACCGTGTAGACAGCCTACATCCTTTTGATTGAAAACTAGAAACTGAAATCCAGATTGCTGATTTGTAATTTAGGATAATTGGTGATAATCTGTAGAGTCCTGTCCAGACTCTTCTGCACAGAAAGTCACAACCTAAACACAGAAATTATCATTCCCATAAGAAAAAAACAAACAAAAAAAAAAAAACAGAAAGAAAAATGAAATAACTTCTTTTCTTCCGTACACAAGCTTGGAGGTGTGAGTCATTCAGAAGTAACCTTGTCTGGGATCAGGAAGTTTTTCAGGGCTAAGGGGCATTGAGAGAGAGGCAAGAAAGGCATTTGCAATCTGTCATGAGAGCACTAAACCTGGGGCAGATATCTGAGCTTCTGTGCCATGAACTTTGTGGAGGACTGAAGCTAATTTGCCTCTGCTCTTAAAAAGAGTAAAGGGAGTTCATGGAGAGAATTTGGAGTGTTGTGTACAGTTCTGGTGTCCTCAACATAAAAAGGACATGGAACTGTTGGAACAAGTCCAGAGAAGGGCCACGAGGAGCCGGAGCAGCTCCTGTAAGGAGACAGGCTGAGAAAGTTGAGCTTGTTCAGTCTGGAGAAGAGAAGGCTGTGTGGAGACCTGAAGGGGGCCTATAGGGATGCTGGGAACCTTCATTAGGGACTGTAGTGGTAGCACAAGGGGTAACGAGTTCAAATTTAAAAAAGGGAAGTTTAGAGTGTATATAAGGAGGAAGTTCTTTACTCTGAAGGTGGTGATTCACTGGAATTGGTTGCCTAGGGAAGTAGTGAATGCTCCATCGCTGGCTGTGTTCCAGTCCAGGTTGGACAGAGACTTGGGGTGACATGGTCTGGTGTGAGGTGTCCCTGCCCCTGGCAGGGGGGTTGGAACTAGATGATCTTAAGGTCCTTTCCCAACCCTAACAATTTTATGATTCTATGATCCTATAAAAAAGCAAGAGAAAAGCAAGAAAAGCAAACAGGACTGAAAGCAGAGATGGGATACTGGAGAGAGACAAATGGCAACTTAGTGCATAGCTAAGGGATAAAAAAGTAAACGTTACACTAAGCTGGAAGAAAAGCTGTAATATTGAGCCTCCAGAGAAGAGGCTGTATATTCAGTCTCTGTGATGAAACAAATTCAGCAAAATATGACAAATAGCACAGAAATCCTAGTATCTTAGGAATTTGACTCAAGGAGCAAGGTCAGCAGCTGAAAGAGACTGGTGCAAATCCAAAACTATTGATGAAAGTTAAACTGTGCTTCAAATCAGGTCATTCAATATGCCATAGGACAACTCAGACCCTGAAAAAAAGTGATACAGGATAAATAAGGTACAGTGTGCAGGACATAAGACATCAACACTTATGACAGGGATTGGGATAACGAACATAATCCAGATCGTCCCAAATAAGGTCTATCAGGTTATCATGACATTACCATGCATTCCCTTCTTCCACAAAAGGAGTCTTATAGATACTGCTCCCAGAAGTAACACTAAAACTGGTGACAATGGGAAAGAGTGACACAATGAAATCAATATATTCTCAGTTCAGGTAAGCTGTAGCACTTTGGTAGTAATACTATTGTTAGGAAACCTCAAGAATGACTATGAAAGCCCACAAAGCTATTGCAAGGGCAGTTACACATCCATCAGATTGAGAAACAGACCACTGTTAGACAATAAATAATTGCTAATATTTGTAAACTGCACAGTGCCTTCTTACAGTCTCTTTGCATGTGGCTTAATGACAAACACAGAGGCCTACAGGATGGGTCGTAATAACAAGCTCCTAGTCAGATCACCCACAGGTTCCAGATGGGATGCATGAGACAAAAAACTGGAGCATGTGCAGTAAGGTTCAAGTAAACCAACCTGGTAATTGAAACGCAGCCCTGATGGTCCTTTGTAAGATTAGCTAAAATCTTCAACAAGAATTTTTATTTCAAGTCATTGATCTTTTGTCTTCATGGGCCTGCATTTCAAATGCAATTACTTGTCTATAGAACTTAGAGAATGACAAAAAAGAAATGCAGTAAATAGGTGAAGATTTCACAGTATTTAACAACTTTTCACAACTGCTCAACTTGGTGCTCTTTTTTTTTCTACAGGAAAGCTTGTTTCCTATAAGGCTGTTTTTCTAAATAGCCCATTTTGTTGCAAGTCTTTGTATATAAGAGGTTTGAAATAAGATTGCTTTAGACAGCCACAAGAAACAATCACCTGGAGATTTCAGCTGAGGTTCAATGAAAGCATAAGGCAATTTTCAGAGTCAGGATGTTCTTCTGAGGAGTGAAAAAAAAAAACCCTTATTCTTTCTCTAGGCTAAAACAAAAGCTCAAAAATGTGAAGTATGCTCTTTCCAGTATTTTAGTGTAAAAGTCTTTTAATAAAGAGAGTTTGGGATTTCAATAAAAACCAATAGAAAATATCTTGCAAAAGAACTATACAAAACACCACAGGTTCTTTAAAACCATCAGATACTAGTAAAACCCAAAGATTCTTGCATTTGGTCTATTCAGTGAATTTGGGTACAGTATAATCAAATGTTAAATAGATCACCAAAGTAGTTGCGGAACTGTTATTTTGAGACAAAATCTGGGTTTTGTGAAGCCCTTGCTTTAGGAAGAGTCCAAGAATATTAAAATATATTTTTCTCAGGTACCATTATTTTTATATTTCATGTCATACTGCACAACAATTCTGGCATGAGATGAATGACATAAACAAGAGCAAGACTATTGCTATACAGTGCAACTGCTAACAACACAAGACATCAGTGTCAGCATGCCCCACTGAATGACTATAGCATTAGTAATGTTTTTTAAAAGGCACTTATGTTCAAAATTTGTACATAAACTTCCTTCTAGACTGGAATAGACAGCAAATAGCAGCTTCCCAAGAAGGTGCCCTTGTCTTTCAGTGAGCTCTGGGTACATATGACACCAGGATTACTCCAGGCTCTCCCAGGAACTACCATACTTGAAGCTTGGTACTTGAAGCTTCAGAGTCAGGGTGTTAGACCATACCTACTTTTAATATCATCTGTGCCAAAAGAGGCTAAATGATCCATAAGTAGGTGGTACTTAGATTTGAAAGTAAAATCAGAATTATCAGGGGCAAGCTATATGAACCACAGGTAACATTTCTGACAGCTTTCCTTCACAGCAGTTAAGAGCTGTGTCTAGTGAGGGAAGGTTCCACTGTCTGGTTCTTTTCAATTTGGGAATTTTTTTTTTTTTTGAATGGTATTTAGATACCATCCATTTCATGAGCTCAGATCTGCATCTCTTTTCTTGAGCAGCAACTGGGAAATAAAGCACTCTTGACATCTGTGTTAAAACAGACATCAATAGAGAAAAAATTGCTGGCAATACAGAAATTAGAAAAGAATTTGTTCTGTTCTGAAATAAGAATGAACTCATTCATAATTTGAGGCAGAAAATATGCCATAATAGCCAACAACATACTGCTTAGAAATTCAAGTTCATATTCTCGTTTTGTCTGACACAGAGCACAAGCCTCCTGTGATTTAGATTCAGGGAACTGTGTTTCTAAACCTCTCTCATCCTTGCCCCATCCTGACTCACAAATTGAAACACTTGACTATTTTTCAGCAGTTCTGCTTTACACACTTAAAAATCCCCATATATTCTCTTCTGCTTTACTGCATACTAGTGACAGCTCTCATTTTCATTCCATATCAGAACAAAAATTGTTTGTCCAGCCAGCTATCAAATCTGTTAATCAGATTTTAACACCTAATACTTGTCAGGATCTCCCAAGTAATACATTGCAAACAGTAAGATAAAAAAAAGACTCAAGATAGTCATTATACCCTTATAGCAATTCTGACAGTCAATCTAAGTGTTTTTTATTAGCCTTTTTTCTGCATTTACATAAAAATTATGTTTTCCATTCTGTTCCCTGATAAATGATGAGGCCTTTGAAGTACCGGTATGTAAGCCCCTAATGTTATCATTCTAAAAGAATCTGATTAGAATAATAGTAACCAATAAATAGTAAAAGAAATCCCTTTATACTTATGCCAGACATTACAATGTAGCAAAGTATTCCAGTACTATAAAATACACATATTTTTATGTGAGGTTCTACTGTCTTTTTCCTATAGTGATAACAGCTGTCTAATGATGCTAAATAACTACAGCTGAGAGAAAGCTGGTGACAATTTATCTCGGAAGGCAGACAGAAATGTATTTACTCACATATATATTTACCCATATGATGACCTATGTCTTTAGCAAAGCTTGCACCTTTGCTCCCTTAGAAGAGTTCTATTCTAAAGCATGGACTCTGAGCAAACTGACATCAATAACTTTGCAACTCTGTGTTTGTCTTTCATATGAAAGAGCACAAGCTGCCCTCTCTTGTTGTTTGTTTTGTTACCATTGCAACTTCTGAACTGCAAAATATAGTACCAGTTATTTTAAAACCAGCAGCTGGATATTCCTATAAAGGCATATGCTGTATTCTTCACATATCTGACAGCTACAGCTACTTGAAACTTTGAGATTTTAACATGTTTCTTACAAGTACTTCAACCCAAACCTGTTAAGTCACAAAAGCATGTACTCTTCAACCAGTTTTGTCACTCAGATAATGTGGTCATTCTTAGAGTCAATAAAGGACATTCTTTGGCTATATGCTATTCAAATTTCAGAAATTTAGGAAGAAAAATCAGAAATTCAGAAATAAAAGTTTAATGTTGGGTTGTTCTTTGTAATAAATAAGTATGAACACGGGGTAAGAATCAGAGGTCCTAAAGTAGCAATGCAAAATTGAAACATGACAGTAAGAACTAATATACTTATTTAGGACCTTATTAGGTCCTAAACGTGCAGCTTGATCCACATGACAACTCACTGAATTTGTGTATATCACTATACAAGACCTCTAACTAGAACCGCAACCTCAGAGCCTGCCTTATCCAAAGTTTATGCGATCTTACCATAGAGTCTTGAGCTGGTTAAAACTGACAGAGCTATTGTCAAGGCTGGACCAGTAAGTGATAACTGGATTTGAAAAGGAAAAAAAACCTAGAGACCTCCCAGTGATTTGTGCTGGAACTGTGGGAGTCCCAGTTACAGATCAGGGCTCTACTGTCCTATGCATTGTACAGAGTGAAACTTGTTATTTTTAACACAAATGTTACTGAATGCATACAAGCATGATATGTATGTACTTTTCCATGTAATATCAATATAATTCATGTTGCAGATTAATATGAATCAGGAAAGTGAGACTTCATAACCCTGAAGGTTACATCCAGATATAAATTTTGTATTCTACTGCAGTGAACAGTCACTCCCAATAACATCTTTGCTTTTAGTCATTTGCAGGGCCTGAAGTAACATAGGACCAAAGTCCAGGCACTACCTGGGGTTATGCACTGGAAAACAGAAAAAAATTTACAAAATGCAGTTTTGTAATGCCATACTTCCCTACTCTGCAATAAATAAGTTAAATGTGAGATGCTTGCTTCACCTCAGGACCATACTAAAGGTTAATATGAAGGATATGAATATAATTCTTAACTATTTCAAGAAGTAAAAAAAATAAATCTATTCTTATATCAACCTGACACAGCTTTAATGATAACTTCCTCCAGGTGGTAATTGTACCTTAAGACAGTTCTTTTCAACCTTACAGTTCTGAGTCTAATCTCCCTAATATATGTAACTCCTGAATGGCAACGTATCAAATGCTGGCTGGACATTCAGAGAGATGGGAGTTGTGCAACTGTTTTATACTGCAGGGGAGAGGCAGGTGAGAAAGCAATTCTTTTTTCAATAAAACATTAGGTTTGTCTACCTTTCTGCATGTTTGCTGCTCCCATGTTACTTCATTGTGATTGTAACTACTTTTTTCTTTGATTATTTTTTTAGAGCCCTTATCCAACTAAACCAAGAGATTGTTATGTCAGAAAAGTTGCTAGTTATTAGAGAGCTGCCCCTACCTGGAAAATTTTTAAACACCTTCTAGGACATAGTCAATATTCCAGTCTCTTTCTCTGACACTGACTTCAACCTCCACATGACTGTTGCAGCCCTCACACAAAAAAGGCATCAGGCATTTTTTGCTTTGATAGTTTACAGGCATTGTCAAGAACCTTCACGGTTTTTGCCTTGTGACAAATCACAGAAGCACAATGAATTCCATCTGTGGTGGCCCCCTGGAGCAGCTCAGAGAACCGTTCTGCTCAGGAAGGCTTTAAATTTCTTCTACTGTACAAGAAAACTATTGGAGTTAAAATTATGATATCGCAACTAGACATCATGGAATGAAATCACACTCATGATGGAACCTCCTGCAAGCAAACAGCATTGAAATAAATGTTTAGCAAGATTCAATATAAATAATTTCTATGTAAATGATAGCTGAATCTCCAATAAAGTAAACAGGGCAGATATGCTTCTGTAGGATAAATCTGTCTTACTTATCTAATAAGCAATTTCCTATATAGAGAGGAAACCACAGGACAAGGCCCTAAAAAGGAATTAGCACTTTCTCCTAAGGATCTCTCATCAAAAATCAGAGCTGTTGTAGCCTGGGGCAGTGCTTCTATCATTACTACTCTCTACCGTGAGCTAAAGACCTGAATGAATCTCAGCCCTAGCTGAAAAAAAAATCATACAATCATGTTAAAATATGGCCATATTTAAGCTAATATGAGCTGTTCTTCTGAGGAACACTGCTGCACTGCCTAGCCTATAGAGCTAGGTCAGGGACCAACAAGATCAAGACAGATTAAGCATTTCAGATGTTGAATAAAAAGAGATGCTGGAATATACATAAAACACAGAAATGACTTTATATGTGAACACATATCATATGTATTCTTATTAACTCATAGAACAGAAAGTGTTTTTAAAATACCACTATGGTGATATATTATTTGGTAGCCCAGAGGCAGTGTTATTATTTACAAGTTTTATCATTGATTCACATATATAGGAACAGCAAATTCATTCCCTGTAAAAGGATTAAAGCTGTCAACGCCTTCACAGTAGCATAAATGTTTAGAAGTTTCCCCTTCATCCATAGAGAGAATTACTTCTCACTTGTCTCTTTTGTAATGTAATAATATCTCTATGAAAAATTCCTTGTTATTTGCTGTTTTACTTTAAGATGAAGAAGGCTTGCAATGTGGTATACGCTAGAAAGCTTTATTTTAATGCAAAAGAGGTTGGCAACAAAAGCAATTACTTTCATACTTCTGTGTAACAGCTTTTAACATAGTGTTGCTATCAGTATGTAGTTATTTGCACAGCACAAGCACGTAGGTGTGAGCACCTGTTGTGTCAAGCCACTGTGAAACAGTCTAGTCCCTGATGATGGGAGAGACCACACTCTCAGAAACTTTGCTGAAGATACTAAATTGAGAAGGTACAGCCAATGCTGGAGGGCAGGGTGGCCTAGACAGACTGGAGAAGTGGGCCTCTGATGTCTGCTATAAATAGAGTCCCCATCAGAAACTTCTTGCAGCCTGTGAACTGCAGCATTGGCCTACTAAAAATGAAAACCAGTATAGGCATGTCTATGATATATGTTAGACCTCTGAACTCTTAAAGTAGAGAAATCGATTAACTGGGTTATTTGCCTTACATATGGGAATTAGAAGTGAAGAAGAATTCTGTTATCACATTAAATAATTAAATTATTCCTGGCTTAGCTTCAACTGTAGCATCATTTTAAATATCTTAACCTTTCAAAATATATAAATCTGTGAACTGTAAAATATTACTTCATTTTAATGATATTCCACTTTCACTTTGATTGCATGGAATTTTTCATTGAAAAATACTTCCATTTTAGGTTACTTTAATTGGGAAAAAAACAGTATCACACCCTCTGGGGGGAAAGAAAAATATTAAAGTAGCTCATACTGTTGCAATTGCTTTCTTCCTTTAAAGTGATACACGAACACATAGAAGGAGAGAGAAAAACAGAAAATGCAACATTTTCTTCTCTGCAAATCCTCATGTATAGCCACACTGCTGGGGAAACTCAGACCCCTCACAACCTTCCCATGCCAGGCAAAATTTACTACTCACAGGCAAAACATGCTGAGATTCCTGACTGCAACTGCAAACTGTTCTAAAGTCCCACAGTAGAAACCCTCACAAATACCTTCTCTTTTGCCTTTCAAAATTTCAAGGTTCCTGCCTCAACCTCTGTACTAAATCTGACTGCCAAAAAAATCTCAGTTATTAAACCCATGAGTTTATCTAGAACAATCCACATACGCATAGCCTTCCTTTAGGTACCTGAAGCTAATGAGGTAGCAACACCTCCCATTTGATAGTTTAGTTTCGCTACCTCACTGTCCCTTGTGGTAGCTAATCCTTTAGTCAGCCTTCTGCCTGCGGCTTAGTGCCTCAGATGGGCACTAGCTATATCCCATTGTTAGATATTTCTTCTTATGGGGAATTTTGTAGCCCATGTCCTTAAACTCACTGCTTCAGTATGTTTTCTACAACTTCATCTCTTCAAAGGCAAGTTGCCAGAGAGGAGGTCTCTCTGTTGAGATTTGACAGTATTGCTTCAAGGTTCCTTGCATAATCCCCTAAAAAACTGTTTGCGTCATTAGCCTAATTCATAAGCTAATGACACAAACTAGCTCATAGACTAATGAGATCTAGTGTCATAGCTCCCATTTTCGTGGGAACAAGGAAAAGTTTCAAGGGCCCATGCCTTTTTTTTTTTTTTTTTTTTTTTTAAACAAGGTGCTTGGAACCATTATTATAGGAAAAGGCATCAGTGCTTTGATTCATCTGAGCTCAATAGAGCATTGACCTCATCAGCTATGTACAACATCTGTGTTACCTTTACGTGACATATGATTTCCAGCTGTGTGATTTGGATGCATAGGCTAAGTCCTTGAAAGTGATATGTCACTGCAGAACCTTGTAGGATGCTGGTGTGAACATGGGCACAGTCTCCATCACAGCCTCCTGAGCAGAAAAGGGCAACCAAATCATGATTTTCCTTCACTGAAGAAGGTTAGGCCAACTATGACATCCAGGTTTGCTATCTGATCTTCTGCATTGGTTTACTGCCCTGCACCTGACAGAAAGGAGGCATTTTCACATTCTGGGTCAGGTACAGCCAAAATCTCAAAATATCACTGTCAGATTCTAAAACAAACCCTAGATTATGTGTACATCTACTCTACACTTCAGAGCCTAACTTCATAAAATATTTTTGCCTAATGCCTCGTGGTATTTGCTCTGAGAAAATGAATACACAGAACATAGCAATATGTCCTTGGCTTTCAAGGTCATTTCTGATGACTTCTATTAAAATAGTTCATATTCTATTTAACATTGTCATTTCATTTTACTAGTCAAGAAATTAAACTGCCTTCTTTAGCAATATCAATATGATTTAAAGGAAGTTACTTGAGTAAATAAACTCAGATGGCTATTATTAATTTGAAAATTTGCCCTTGCTGCTACAGGCTTTACATTTAAAGAAACCATTAGGAAGCAGAAAAGATACTTTTGAACTTCATAAAGTAATTATGGATTTTAAAAAGAAAAGAATTTTAAAAATTCAGTGCATCAGTAGTTTCAGTCCAAAGACAGAAATGCTGGAGTATAACACTTCTGAATTGGTGAAAGGCAAGATTAAAGGCAGCAACAGCTCTAATTTTAGGAGAGCAAATAACACTCCTCTTCTGAACAGTTCTGTCTCTTCTTGTCAACAGCACTGATATACATCATCCTCTCAGAAATCTCTTCATCGCTATTCATTTATTGAAGTATGAACTTTTTACATTTTAATACCCTGGAAATCGCATTTTGTCCTAGAGTTACATGCTATCAGATAATAGTCAAATTCCCCTTACCAGGCACAATGTGCAAATGAAAGCTGACCCAAATACCTAATTTCAGATTGGAGTCATAATTCCTTCTTCTTTTGAAGTATATAAAAAATTTTAGCCAAAATCTCTTTGATGAGAAAATGTTTATAAGTTTCCACTGCATTATCAGGATTAAATTGTCAGGCATGCTAAGGATACAAGTATGGTTTTTTCAGCCCAGTTTGCATCCAGTTTGTAAAAATAAATCAAAATATCCAATAAGAACTCCTAATAGAAATATAGAAGAGTGGCACACTCCATGATTTACACACCCTGCTCAGCATACATATGGTAAAGGTCCCAGAACACTGTATGAGTTCCTCAAAGCCACAGTAAAAGCTAACTAGAATGAGGTAACTAAACAAAAGATTTTTCTTAGATGGTCATTTAAGAACACTTGAAGGTCGATGATGAGAAACATTCTTAACATATCTGTAAAAAACCCCACAATAAACACAAATATTTTTTATTTGCAATCAGCGTTTTGCCTGATCTTGTTGGTGACGACTACAACTCTCTATTCTGCTTTCATTCCAGCTTTAGCAGCCTCTTTTTAATGGGGGTTGTGGGGTGTTCTTTGTTTTGGGTTGTTTTTTTGTTTTAATTCTGCAGCGTATTTTCACAGAAGACATTGGAGGTGATATTTCTCAAGCAGATCTATTGTTTGGATCTAAATTTACACAGATATTCATTGAAATTTTGACTATTGTCTATGTTTAATTTGGTCTTATTTCTGAATACGACAACATAATAGAAGTTTCAGAATTTGGACTCTTTCTAGACATTAATATCAGAGTTTTAGAAGAGCACAGTATTTTCCCAGGTGTACTATAGAGACGAATGGTAAAGTATCCACTGGTTCCAATTGGAGTAAAGATAGGCCAACATTGAGGAGTTTCATAAATTCTTCCTTCGAGCATAATACACAGCGTACGTCTTTTTTGAATAATTGTCATGGATTCAGCAGCAGCAGTCATTTTTCTTTAAGTAGTAGCTGGTGTAGCACTGTGTTTTGGATTTTTAGCTTGGGAGCAGT
>JASSUY010024051.1:0-18762 GCA_032466535.1 Forpus xanthops | reverse complement strand
AACTTTCTCAGCCTGTCTTCATACAGGAGGTGTTGCAGTCCCCTCATCATCCTTGTGGCCCTCCTCTGCACTTGTTCCAACTGTTCCATGTCCTTTTTATGTTGAGAACACCAGCACTGCACACAGTACTCCAAGTGAGGTCTCACAAGAGCAGAGTAAAGGGGCAGGATCACCTCCCTTGCTCTACTGGTCATGCTCCTTTTAATGCAACCCACAATACGGTTGGCTTTCTGAGCTTGTGTTCATTTTCTCATCAACCAACACCCCCAAGTCCTTTTCCGCAGGGCTGCTCTTAATCTCTTCCCTGCGCAACCTGTAGCTGTGGCTGGGATTGCTCCCACCCAGATATAGGACCTTGCACTTGTCACGGTTAAACTTCATCGTGTTGGCATCAGCCCACCTCTCAAGTGTGTCAAGGTCCCTCTGGATGTTATTCCTTCCCTCCAACTTGTCAACTGAACCACAGGGCTTGGTGTCCCATTGACTTGTGCATGTTCAGGTTCTTAAGGTGGTCTCGAACCAGATCCTCTCCTACAGTGGGCCCAGGGTCTTCATTCTCACTGTCCCTGCATCTGCCTCCCAGGAGATGAGTGTTGTGGTCAGAGCATTGCCAGTGAAGACTGAGGCAAAGAAGTCATTAAGAACCTCAGCCTTCGCCAAATCCAGAGTAGCCAATTCTCATGATACCTTCTCTAGGGGGCCCACGTTGTCCATAGTGTGTCTTTTATTCGCTACGTACCTGTAGAATCCCTTCCGGTTATTGTTAACATCCCTAGTGAAGTTTAATTTTAAGTGGGCCTTAGCTTTCCTAACATGGTCCCTAGCTTCCCGCACAACATCCCTGTATTCTTCCCAGGCCACCTGTCCTTGCTTCGACCTTTTATAAGCCTCTTTTTTCCTTTGAATTTTCCTCAGCAGCTCCTTATCCATCCAAGGAGGTCTCTTGTCCCTCCTGCAGCACTTCCTTCTAATAGGAATGTGTTGCTCCTGAGCTTGCAGCAGATGATCCTTGAATATCAACCAACAGTCTTGGCCCCCCTGCCCTCTAAGGCTATATCCCATGGAATCTTACTGAGCGGGTTCCTGAAGAGGCCAAAGTGTGCTCTCTTGAAGCCAAGGACAGTGAGCTTGCTGCACACTCTTCTCACTGTCCGAAGGATTTTAAATTCCACCATCTCATGATCACTGCAATCAAGGCTGCCCTGGAGCATCACATTTCCAACCAACCCTTCCCTCTTGGTGAGGACGAGGTTAAGCATGGCACCTCTCCTTGTCAGCTCCCGTGCTACTTGCAGAAGGAAGTTGTCTAACACACAATCGAGGAACTTCTTGGATTACTTGTGCCGGGCCATGCCATCCCTCAGGGTGGTTGAAGTCCCACAGGAGAACAAGGACCTGCGAGCGTGAGGCTGTTCCTATCTGTCTATAGAGTGCTTCATCCACCGAGTCCTCTTGGTCAGGCGGTCTGTAACAGATCCCCACGATAATGTCTCCCATCACTGTTCTCCCTTTAACCCTGACCCACAGACTCTCTATTGACTGCTCACCTGTCCCCAGACAGAGTTCTATACTTTCCAGCATATTTGTAACATAAATAGCAAGCCCCCTCCCTGCCTGTCTTTCCTAAAGAGCCTGGAACCTTCCATTCCAACACACCAGTCACAGGAGCCATCTCACCATGTTTCCGTGATGCCTATGATATCATACCCTGTAGATGTGCACACATCTCTAAAGCCTGTTGTTTGTTCCCCATGCTACGGGTGTTTGTGCAGCGGCATCTGAGCCGAGCTCCAAATGAAGCCGGCTCACTGGCTGGAGCGCCTGGAATATCTCTACATTGCACTGAATGTTTATCATAGGTGCTGGCAACTGACTGGGTGTGTTGGGATGGAATGATGCCCTCCTGCCCCAACACATCTAGTTTAAGTCATCCTTGACCAGTCTGCCAAGCCTTCTACCAAATCCACTCTTCCCCTTCTTTGTCAGACCAGCTGTACCAGCCCCCAGTAGACCCAGCCTACTAAATTGAGTCCTGTGTTTAAGATACCCAACCCTCTGACTATAGCACCACCCTTCTAAATATTTATTAACCTGGCCAATCCTCCTGGCCTTTTTAAGATCCTGCCCTGTATCCTGGAGAATTAATTAAAAGACAATCTGCACTCCATAGCCCCTAACCACCTCTCCTAGAGCTCTGTAGTCCTTCTTTATGTTCTCCAGGGTACTGCTATCTATATCAGTAGCACCCACATGGATCACTGGAGTGGGACCGACTAGAGCAGGCAGCTTCTCTGCAACGTCCCTGATCTGTGCCCCTGGCAGGCAACACACCTCCCTTGAGACTGGGTCAGGCAGACAGATGGGTGCTTCTGTTCCTTTCAAAATAGAGTCCCCTAGTACTAGAACACACTGCTTTTTCCTGGCAGCACCAGTAGAGATCTTTTTTAACAGTGCATCTTACTGGACCAAATTAAACCAAAGATATGTAGATAATGGATGACCGTATTATATATAGCATTGTACTGCCGTGTGTAGGTAAACCAAAATAAACTATTAATTGTTTGATTCCTTGGATTTATCTCTGTAGTCTCACATGTTCTTTCTGGAAGCAATGATATTTTAACATAGATTTTGTGGTTTAATAGAACATTGGATTGATGTACAGTTTTTCATTATCAATTATAGTTAACTGTAGAAAGTGGCATGTGGCTGAGAGAGGATTCAGTTGACATGAAAGTTACTTTAATGTGGTGTTAGTTATTCAAGGAGCTACAACATATGTAAATGTGGCTCTTTCCTGAAGGAAGATGCAGTGAAACTGGAAATAAAAACTGGCAAAATGACAGTGAAGATAAGACCTTCATATTCTGAAAATATAGAACATGTATTTTTGTAGCTGTAAATTTCATGTGGAGCATTTCTGTTTAATTACAGGAATTCTGTGCTAATGAAACAGAAATTTGATCTTATAGGGATAAAAAAAAAAAATTATATTTTAGAGCCAGTATTTTATCTCTCCTGCATCTAATCTGAAGTTAAATTTATTCACAAATTCACATTCAGAGATCCGTTGGACATGCAAAACATAGAAAAGTACTATTTTAAACAACAAAAGAAAATCTTTTAAGTTAACGTACCATAATGATGTTTAGTTTATTTTCACACGAACCACAGGATTAACTTGGTAAATGTGTAAATTATTTTCAACTGAATCATTCTTCACACTGAATGTGTGATTAGGAACCTTTCTGAAAATATCCTGGGTAGGAATTGACATGTCATCATACACATTCACCAAAACCTTCATCACACCCTGTAGTGATGCCTGAAAAACAGGTTAGGTGTTTCTGCTAGTATAGGTAACTGAATTTGGACAGGCATGATAAAGACATTTCCCTTACTGAAGCTGGATGAACTTTCTTCATTGCTAGAGTGGGATTTTATTGTGATTGTCTTCAAGGGTTTGCTTTGCCTTGGTTTTCTTTATTTTCTGCCTTGTGCTTAGAGGTACTTGAAATATTAATTTGTTTTTTATGTAATGGTACCTAATGATTCTATATAATCCTTATAACTTTGGAAGTGACAAATGAGACCAGTGGTCAACAGTCCTTATTCAGGATGGATATAGTTATGAATATGGTTATATACTTTGTCTCCAGAAGGTTTATCTTGCTGTAAAGTTTGCTAGGTTCATTGGAGGAACTTTTGCTTGGGATCTAGGTTATGGCTAACTGCAGGAGCTTACTTCATTAATGAGTTTGTGGAAGTACTGTGAGTCAGGTGAGCATTCATAACATTCCTAGTACCTGAACATTATCTAGATGTGGTGGGTTGCTAGCTGCTTGATGCCTAATCTCCTCTGTAACTCCCTCTTCTCAACAGGACAACGTGAGAAAATAAGGTGGCAAAACTCATGGGCTGGGATAAAGACAGGGAGATCACAGGCAAAACAGGCTTGATGTGGGGAAATTTAATCTAATGTATTGCCAATTACAAGTAGAGTAGGATGGTGAGAAACAAGGACAAAACTAAAAACACTTTCCCCACAGCCATTTTCCCAGGCTCACCTTAACTCCTTCCTTCCTGACTCATCTATCTTCTACAACCCCTTGCTCCACAGCACAAGAGGATGAGAAGTGGGAATTAGGGACAGACCATGATAGCTTATCTGCTGCTTCTTCCTCCTCATGTTTTTCCCCTACACTCCATGGGCTGCAGATTTCTTTAGGGCGTATCTGCTCACTCTGGCACATAGTCTTCCATGGGCTGCAGTGTGTCTGTTCCAATGTGGTACTCTCCTTATGCTTCAGGGACACCCTGCTTCATTATGGTCTTCTCCATGGGATGCTGGGGAATCTGCTCTGGTGCCTGGATCTGGTGCCTCCTCCTTCTAAGCTGACCTTAGTGTCTGCAGGGTTGTTTCTCCCATGTTTTTATCACTCCTGTCTCTCACAGCTTCTGCCTAGAATTATTTTACCTTCTCTTAAATATGTTCTTGCAGAATTATCACCAGCCTCACTAATTTACTCAGTTTAGGCCAGCAGCAGGTTCATTTTGGAACCATCTTGAACTGTCTCTGTCCAACATGGGAACAATCATAGAATCATACAGTCACAGAATAGCCTGAATTGGAAGGGACCTCAAAGATCACCTCCTTGCGACAGGCCTGCTATAGGCAGGGGCACCTTCCAATAGACCAGGTTGCTCAAAGCCCTGTCCAACCTGGCCTTTTTCACTGCCAGTGAAGGGACATCCACAAATTCTCTGGGCAACCTGTGCCAGCGCCTCAGTACCCTCACAGGGAAGATTTTTTTTCTAATATCTAATCTAAACTTCCCCTCTGTCAGTTTAAAGCCATTCCCCCTTATCCTGTCACTACCTGCCCTTATAAAAAGTCCCTCTCCAGATTTCTTGTAGACCCCTTTCACTGGCAGGTGCTCTAAGGTCTTCCCAGAGCCTTCTCTTCTGGCTGAACAAGCCCAACTCTCTCAGCCTGTCTTCATAAGGGAGACCCAGCCCTCTGATAATTTTCATGGGTCTCCTCTGGACTTGCTTAATCAAATCCTCATTCCTCTTCTCTTGGGGGTCCCAAAGCTGAATGCAGGTGGGGTCTCATGAGAGCAGAGTAGATGGGGAGAATCACCTTCCTTGACTTGCTGGTCATGATTCTTTTGGTGCAGCACAGCATACAGCTGGTTTCCTGGGCTGTGAGCACACACTGCTGGCTCATGTTGGGCAGTTTATCAACCAACACCCCCAAGTCCTTCTCTGCAGGGCTGCTCTGAATCACTTCTCTGCTCTATCTGTATCTGTGTCTGGAATTGCCCTGTCCCAGGTGTAGGAGCTTGTAGGTGTCTTTGTTGAACTTCATGAGGCTAGTACAGGTCCTCTTCTCAAGCCTTTCAAAGTCTCTTTTGATGTCATCGCTTCCCTCCAGCATGTTGATTGCACTGCACAACTTGGTTCATTGAATCCCCGGTCTTTTTTCCAGCGGCCACACCGGCAGCAACCCTGTTGCCAGCACCTTGCCATATAAAACCAATACGCTGGATCAATGAAATTATACTGGCAGTGTACACTAGTAAACAAAATTAATCGATATCTGGTAAAGAGTATACTGAGGAAGAGGCCTAAGATGAAGGAAAAGCTGTTGCGTCATCATTGGAGGTGGAATGTAGAGAAAAGCTGGAGTAGCAGCCAGGGAGTTTAAAAAATTGAGAACAAATAGCTGGGAGCAGCAGCAGGAGCAACAACAGAAGACTGAACAGAGAATGAGATCAGGACTAGCTGTAGCTGAAAGGAGCTATAGGACTCATGATTCACTGAAGAAGTCTGCAGCTAGGAAGTCTTAAGTGAGGGAACACAGTGTTCTTGAAGATGACTACTTTAAACCCCCCAAAAAAAAAAAGAAAAATAAGAGTCAGAAAATAACATAGAAATGGTTTATTGTTTTGTCCATACAAGTGTATTGCTTGTGCTGCCTGAAGAATGATAGGCCTGAGACATTTTGCAGAACAAGTGTACGGCAGGGATGCTTCTCTGAAAAACTGAAATATGAAAGCTTCTGTCCACTGGCCTAAAACCATTGGAAAAGCCATGCATTAGTAACAATACAATGTAATTTTTTATGAATTTCTGAACTTAAACTTTGAAGGGCATATTTAAATCAGTTTAGAAGCAGTTATTGACTTTTGTTAGCTTGTAACCTGATTACCTTTCCGAAATAAATTTTTCTTCTTCTTTCTCTGTCTCACTAGGAATATTAAGAAGGTGCCAAATAACCCTTTGGCCTATGGATTGAGCCACACTTTTAATGGCTGGCTTGTACTTGCTTTCACTCATATTTTTGGTCTTCAGTCACTCAAATATAACATCTGCCATTTTTGTGGATCAGAAGCTTTTTGTATCCTGTCTCTGTTGATTTTAATTGTTTTATGCTGAATTTTACAGTTCGTGCCTAGAACACAGATGGTAGATATTTAGCATATATATAAAATTATTATTATGCTGCTCACATCACATGCCAGGCACCACTGATGTAGTAAAGAAGGAATGCCTTGATCTACATAAATTTGTTGCATACATTTTCAGTATCTTAATATTTTTTTCCTCACTCTTTCTTCTTCCCCAGTTTTGTCTCCGATTTTATGACAGCTCACCCTGGATATTCACTTTTCCAGCTGTATATTAGCCATTGAATAAATATGTGTTGCTTTGACTAGATCCTTCCGTTGCCAAAGCTACTCCATTTCAAGCAAGCTGGGGTAGTTCAGTTCTGCATTCCCGTATGCTTGGAGCACACATATCCTGACAGATGTCATCTTGTGAGTATGAGTACTTTCAAAAGTAAGAATTCAGCCTTTGTATAGTTTCAGAAAAAAGCTGTTGTAGTATATACACAAACCCAGTGGCTTATAGGCCTTATGCATACACTTAGAAGTCCTAGTAAGAAAGCTGTTTGTGTTGAAGCTTGTGTTCAATATGTGTCTTATGTTTCCATGTATGTTATATGATATACTCCTATTGTGTACAGGTCTATTCCTGCCTTTCTGTTGTAGGGTGCACTGTATTGCTTCAGTACCTGTGGCCCATACACTTTTCACTTTCAGTTAATGTTAACAAACGCTCTCTCCCATGGTAACAAGTTTTAGGTTATACTCATCTGTCCAGCCAGACATGGAGGGAGACCAAACTATTGTAAAGTGCAGTGAACCAAATACCTCATTGTTAGTAGTTTACATTAACTAAGTGTATTAAGGGGAGAAGGGAAAACTATAACACAATGAAGTTCAGCTTTATGGGTCCTTGTTCATAGAGCTCACTTCATTTGGAGATAGTGTTTCCAAACTACTCTGGTTATAGTTGTCTGCCGACCAGTGAGTCCTTTTGAATCCCGCTTCTCCAATTGTTCCATATCTTATTGGTACTGTAACATAATAGTATCACTAGAGTTACGAAACTGTTCATCACAGTATAAGCGTTTGGAAATGCACTGGACACAGAAAGTGTGCACTTTTGCAGTAATTTTGCTTGTAGGATTTCTTTCTCAATGTACAGCTTTGCAGATATTAAAAAGTACCATCAGTCTTTTCAGTTGGTTGTCTCTTGAGTTGCTGTTCTTATTTAGTGTTGCTACTTGCTTGAGTTTTAAAGCATTCTTTGTTCATGAAGCAGGACCAAAGCATTCTGGAGCTAATACAATGTTATATGCAATAGAGACTATTAATATATGTTCATGTTTTTGAAAGGCTGTAACTTGGATAGATTCTCATGGCCTAATTTTTAACTGATTTATGCCACATGCAGTTCCATTGACTTGGCAGAATTCCCTTCACTAAATGAGATTATACATGTGAAACTGAAATAGAATTTTCCCCCTTTTGCCCCATTTCTGTTCTTATTTACTTATGCATCCCTTGTACAGCCACATAAACACAGAAGTAATATTACCATAAGTCTATTATGTTTTAAGGGTGGCTGCTTAATGTTACAAGCACAACTCGGTAGCTACATAAAATACATTCATAAGTACTTAATGTGTAATGTCATATGTTGGTACCTTGGTTTTCTTGACATCTGTGGCTCTCTACCAGTTCCCATGGCAGAGAGAGATAATTTTCCTTAGTTCCATTACCATGCTTGTAATTCAGCACTTTTCCAGTATATTTTTCTTTGTGCTCTCATGTTAGCTCCTACAATATTATAATGAGGTTTAGTGGGATGGTGAATAATACCCAGGCTGGCTAACATTTGTCTTTGAGGTAAGACTCATGTATATACATGCCCATATATGCATATGGTAGTAACACTTTTACTTTAATGAAAACATACTTTCCAGGGGGAAAATGAGAAGTTCTTAATTTTTTTTTATTTCATTTGAAAAAATGGACTGAGAGAAAATGCAATATTTCTAGAGTTCAGGGCAATTGTGCTTCGTTGATGTTTTGGCCTTTTTATCTTAGGTGAAATGAAATTTTGAAAAGCTAATTTCCAAGGTTTTTTGGGTTTGTGAAAATAATTCAGCAACAAATATGGGAAACATCTCAATTACGCCCTTCTCCTATGCTTTCCTTTAATTTACTTTTCACTACATTCATCTACCTACAGCTGAAGCAGCTGATCAAGGAAGATGACTGTTTTATGTCTAGCAATTGTCTGTTGCAGGCCTCCTATTGCTTCAAAAGTGCCTGTGCAGAAACTTATCTGGAGCCTGCAACCATGACAGCTATTCAAATGCTAAAGAGTGGCTTGAAAATTTTAACTCTCTTTGTGTGCTGAGAGTGATTCCTGCTTTTTAAGTAATATGGATGCATCTACAAGTAATATGTTGCTTGAAATCATAAGCAGGTCTGAAGTAAAAGGGCTAGCCTGTATGGTAATAGCTTTAGCATAGTTATGGCTTCAGTAGAACTTAAAATATGCTGCAAAGCCTACCAAGTGACTGCTGTGTCTGTACTGCCTAAGCTCCCATGTTTGGTTGTCTGCATATGTGCACTGCTTTGGATCTGCCTGCATAGGTTGTGGCCATGTACCTTCAATGTAGTTTGTCATGACTATATAGCTGTTCTTTATGCTTTTCTCATTGTAAAGTCTTCCATTCTGCCAAATTATGTAATAATACATGATACTTAACAAAAGATTCCGTAAGTGCTTACTTTTGTTTTCACATAAATACTGTTGATGAGCAGTCTTGTTCTGAAGTGGAAACCTCTCTCTTACTTGAGTCAATATCTATCTTGGTGTACCTTAGTTTAGCAAAAGAAAACTCTTACAGTGTACGTGCTGTTAAAGCAACAGGTAATCTTATCACCTCATTTAAGTACTTTGGCAGAGTAGTTAACACCATTCTAAAAATTATGAACTTTCTCTGATGCTGACAGAAAGTAATCATTTTATCATGTAAGTGGTAGATAACAAGAAATGGCCAAAAAACCCCATAGAACACCGAGTGGTGCTAACCAAATATACAAGACAATGCTCGTTAGTTTATTTTTCTTCAATGATCATGGTTTTGAGAACTCTACAGTGCTCCAAAACATTGGAAAACCCAGAGCAAGTACTTTCTGAATCTTATTTAAGAATTCCAACATGTAGCCTCTACAGCTTCAATTTCATATGTTACATGCCAGTGCACATATCCAACAGTCTTAGGTGATTGCAGCACTATATATTTTGCATAGGAAAATGAAATAGATTTGTGAAAATGTTAATCTCTTATGGCTACCCTTACAGTCTATTTTAATTCATAATAGAAAACCCGTTTTCATATATGTATACACATATAAAGTAACTCTTTTAATAATTATTCAATCATGATTATTAGGAAATAAATTATCATCTTAAAACATGTAAGAAAATCTTGGGAAAAAAATGGAAGTGAAACTGTATTTCTAGAAAGAAACACTTTATCAGCATGGCAACAGGAGTTTCATTATGTACAATAACTTACGCAAGTGATTTCTTTCAAGCCCTTAGAAGCTTTCTATGACTTATTAAGTATTCATTTTCAGATTCTGCAAGTTGTAGCAATGGCTATGCTAATCTTTTTTCCAAAGCAGAGTCCTTTGTGGAGATTTTCGTAAATTTAAATTGCAATGATTAAGCAAAATTTTATTTGTGGAATCTCCTTTTTCTCTTGCTTTGTTTCCCTGTCTTTCTTTTAGTTTTAGAGAGATATTATCAGCAATTATTACTGTATTCTCAACAGCCTTTGTAGACTGATACTGCTTTTATAAAGAAATAATTGTCATGGTATGGTATTTTTCTGTGAAAGAGATCAAGCAGACTCAAAAGTGCATTTAGGCTCTTTCTTTACTTGTTTGGATATGATTTACCATGTAAAGACTTGGGGATTGAAATAAATTTGAAGATTATAATATCTGTTTCTGCAGTCATTAGTCATGAGATAGTTAGTATGTCAAGTTATTTATGTATGTTAATTTAAATGAATTTGACCCTAAAAGACTACAGCAACCATTAATAGTTTATTATTTAATTGATCAGTTGCGTTGCTTTATAGTATTTGCTCTTATTCTCCCATTAGTATCTTCCTGTTATCTGTTAAGATGCATATTTTCTTCTATCATCTCCCCATTCTGCTAAACATCCTGTTTTGATAAGATTTTTGTTTATTTTTGTATGCATACTGACATATGAAAGAAATGCAACTGGGCATTTGTAGCAGGATCTTTGTGAGATACCTTTACCAGCTAGATAAAAACTGTTGGGTGCAATGGTCTGGTTTGCAGTAACTGAAATTCAGGGTAGCCAAGAGTGCTTTGCACCCTGAAAAATGACACCTCAAAGATGTATCAGGGAACAGTTAAACCAATATCTGCATGAGAGCATTTGTTTTACTATCCCCAAAGCTTCTGAACTTCTGCAGGAAATGTGTGAGAAATAGACTGGCAGCTTGAAATATTATCTCTGGCTTTTCAACTGTTAGATTAAAATGCATGTTTTCTTTCACTGTACATTTTATTTAATGAACCTTTTTAGAAATGCCTCTGTAGGGTCTCTGCAAATGCAAATTTAACAAATTGCAGACAAGAAAATGCACATGTTCCTCTACCTTTGTGAAGTCTTTTCTTTCTGGGATTTACATTATGTGATGAAAAAGATAGGTTCTCTTCCTACAAGCCAAATCTGTAACTAGCTTGCTTTCACCTACCTGCTCAAAAAGCCAAAACAATAGCAACTGATGTGTACTTGAAAATATCTTTTGTAGTGATGATTTAGTGCTTAGTTTAGAACTTTACTAAGGGCAAATATTTACCTGAATCACACCCCAAATGTAAAAAACTAATAGTTAAGCAATCATGATACGCATTTTAGATCTGGAATTAATGCCTGAAAGCATTTCTCCTTTTAGAAATAGTTAATCATGTATAGCATGCTATTTGCTTCTTCATAACAATTTATTTGTTTGTCATGAGGGGACCAGGTGTGTTCACGGACACTGACTTGAATGATAAGGAAATTAACTTTGCTGGAAAGAGATCTCTTTCTTTATTGCAGCCTGTCATCTACTCACCATTTAAAAAAGGTGGTTTTTTTTTATTTTTTGAGGACATGTAAATAATTTTAATATGATTAAAATGGAGAAAATCAGTCAGGTCCACAAAAAAAATAATTCATATTCTGATTGGAAAAATTTTTTTGTGTGCACTTCCTAATATAGTGGTAAAACTGAGACTAAAGATGTCTTTTTCTGAGTTGTGGCCATCATGGAAAGCAATGCAGATTTTGAATTTAGAAGGTGAATGGAAAACAGTGTATGTCATATTTCTTTTCCATTTTGCCTAACAATATAACAAAAGTAAAGTAGTGTTCTCACAAAATGGTTTAATGAAGGAAAGGGCTCGAAGGCCTATCTGATAACCATTTACAGATGGATGTACAAAGGCAATGCTTCAAAATGTAAAAGATAATCAATGTGAATAAAAATTGGGCTTTGAATACTTTACTGCAATGTTATTACTTCCCTTATGTGGTGTGTTTCCAATTTGGAAAAATAAAAACCCAACTGTGAGCAGGAAAAAATATATCCTTCAATAGTGACTCAATTTGTTGAGAAGATCTAATGGTTTTATTTTCCTGCTTAATGCCTGTGAAGTTCCACAGACCATAATTTCTAAATCCATCAGGAATACCACTGTAGTATTGTTGCCCTCAAAACTATCTGTAATAGATTGCTTGTTTTTGATTTGTAGAGTGACATGGCAACCAGGATTAACTTTCACCCCTCCCCCTTCAGAAATGTATATATTTTAGACCCCATTAAAAAAAAATTAAAAGGGGAAGTCATAACTGTTAGATTAGGTCATGTTTTTGAATTCTGGGCTCAGATCCCTACACCCAGGCAGTTAAAACTAGAAGATTGATACTTAATGATATTTCTTGCCCTTTGTTCACCCTGTCTAAGCTATAAAGCAGGTTTGACAAGCTCTTTTTAAAAAGTGCTTGGAGAAATGGAGAAGACAAATGAGAGAAGAGAGGGAGGAAATAGGTTCTTAAGAGAGGCTTTGGCATCTGAAGAGTTGGGGAATGACTTCCGCGTTTGACAAGTCCACAAAAATATCTTGAAATACATATATTTCAGAAAAAAAAAAAGAAGGTATTCTTCTTTTGATTGAAAGATCAGAGTTAGATGCACTCTAGGTTTCATACCTAACTATACACATATTTGCTTCTATCAAAATATATTTTCTTTAGTTAGAATCTTTGAAATAAGTAAATACAGAATATAAGACATCATTTTAGGCATGAGAAATCCTTAACAAAATGAGAACTTTATCAGGAATTATTGTTTCACAATTTAACAGCAGAGCAGTACTGAGTAATATTTGGAGGATTAGATTGCTTCTGTGTTTGATGCAACATCTATCAGTGTAATATATTGCATTATGATGTTTACACCTTATTTAAAAAAATGATTGTGGTCCAGAGAACAGTTAGGAAATGGATTAGGGAATTATAACCAAATGTTTTGTTGCATAGGATGTAAAGAAATCACGAATACAATGACTTCAGTTTTTCACAAAAGATGTAATGTACTGGAAGATTCAAGTTTAACAGCAAAAGTTATAGTAAATCATGGGGATAGAATTTGAAATGAGAAAAATTGGGAATAAACTAAATACAGAGTTTTCATTAGAAATACCATAAGCCACTGTGCAGTCTCTGCCAATGGAAATTCCAAAATAAAGGGTTTTTTTTAGGATATTGATTATTTTCTTTCCCCTGAGATTTAATTCAAACACGGTTGCTGGACTTGAAACAGGTATGAATTCAGGGAAGGTTGTGGTTATCTTTATGCAGGTTATAATGAATGATTGCTCAAGTTCCTTCCTGCCTTAGAATGTGTGATTAGGAGTTGATTCTTCAGTCTTCCTCAGGTTTTTATGCTGGCATATCTTCATCAGAGGAGGTATTTCTTGGGAAGAAAGAAAATAAAAGGCAAAGTGAAGAACAGAAAGTGCAGGTGAATAATCTATTGAAATGACCTTCTCTTTGAGTGTGGCCAGGTGGAAGAATAGACTAAGTGAAAACTTTTCAAATGGAAAAACTTAGCTATTTCTGATTAATCTCTTTCCCTGTGTGAAAAGCCTGTTACCTAAAAATGCTGAAATGCATTAATAGATATTTTTTCTGCCTTTTTATGTATGAGACAGCACAAGTTCAAGTCTGCCATCAGCAGTACTCTATTCAGAGAATTTTGGATTTGCTTAATTTCTTCCAGGATCTTAAATCTGAAAATCCAAGATTTTGTTCATCTCCATCTTGTTTCGTTTATTCTTTTTCTCTTTTCAGGTCAGAAATTAGTTCTAAATTGCTCAGTTGTTAACTCTAGACTCCAGAATCTTTTCACATGTCCCATTGCTACTTAATATAGTATTTCTAGGCAGTATTCCAAATCTTGGAAATGTCATCAAGATACAACTTTTCTCTTGTTTATCTGTCAGTCATGAAAATAACACTTGATTATCATCCAGTATCAAAAGATAATTCAGTTGAAATAATTGAGGCAATAGATTTAAGAGTGCAACGTGATTATTTGCCTATATGCTTTTGTTTAAATCAAATGTGAATGTGAATTTGGCCCAGATAGATTTACATCCTCTTGGACTGCAGACTTGAAAATAAGAGATACCCTTTTCTATACCATTAGTGAATCATTATAACACATCAGTTAATTAAAAGTTGCTTTAATAGTTTTCAAGGGAATTTTGTAATGATCTTTCAAAAAGAAAAAAATCACCATCCTTTTTATAGCTTTCAGTAAGATGTAAAAGCTTGGCTACTTGAGTGCATTTCAGTTTATTAAAGAACAGTAAAACTGAAAATAATTTATTTATGGAAATGAAAAGAATTTTCCATGTTCGTGTCTGTCTCATTACCGGTTCCCCTTCTGGCTGAAGGGCAATTGATTTATTAATATAAGAACCAGAAGGGTGAAAGAGATACTAGTAGTGTCCCTACAGAGAAAAAACATATTGTGTGAGGTCAGTCCTTATTGGATTACAGAAACTTCACACATGACATGGATTTCTGAATAGCTCAGCTCTTGAAAACGCTCAGCTTTGCCATCATTGTCATCTCTCAGCAAACACCAGAAATTCAGTCCCTGGTTGGGTGTTCTTGCAATTCTTCTGACACAAAATCAGATGGGAAATCTTCTTGTAGTTATGGCATTTTAGATGTGATTTTCTGATGTCTAGAGGAAGATGAGCTCATTCTGCATACTTAATAGAAATAAATTAACCCATCATGGAACAATTAAGCATAAATCTACCTGACATGTGGCATCATTACTTCTGCAGTTTTTGTAGCACAAACAGCAGCATTTCTTCACTACCCCAAATCTATTCCATGAATACCTGACAACTTATTAATGGTGCCCAGTCCACATGAGACATCCTGTAATGGTGATAGTGTAAATTAGACAGGACTTGTGTGATTTAATTTTTCCAGGTTTGCATGAAACCTATGTACGACTGCACAGGGACCAATCAGAATACTTAGAGAAAGAAGTCTACAAAGGGGAGACTAGAAGGAACTCATGCACTCCATGCACTGATTTACTGCTAGAATCATTTGCAGTGATACTTAGCCAGTAGTGTTTACTGAAGGGGTTAAAGGATTAGCCAAAGTTAGAGTTTTAAACTCCGGCAAGAATTGCAGAAGTATGTTGAGTGTTTAGCAAGTGGCTCATACCTTTCAAAGACTTTTGTTTAGAGACAAAACAAATGCAGAATGCTCACAATGTCTATTTTATATTTCAGATAGGATTGCTTTTTTTCTGTTTTCTCAGAGATGGCCTCAAATTGACAAACTCTTTTGATGTATGTTTTAAGAATTCCAGAGCTCATCTCTGCTTGTTTCAAATTCAGTTTTGTGCTTCTGCCAGCATTTTTACTGGGGAAAAAGGAAAGTTATTTTTGCCCTCTTGTCCTTAATGTAGACAAAGCCCTTTCATTAAATTTTTAAAATTTAAACCAGCTGCGGTATTAATGTTCTAAATGACAACTGCTGCAGCAGTGGCTTTATCATGCACGTTGTTACAATATGCTTAAATGGTATTATGTGTGTTGAGATCCAAAGGAGCAACAATGGCATGTTGGATCACAGTGTATTTCTTACCTCCCTCCCACCCTGCAAAATACTACCCCCCTCTACCCAACTCAGACCCCAAACTGCATACAGATTTATGGGACTGTCCCAGAGGTCCTGAGTTAATAATATGTAGCATGTGCACAGGAATGATAGATGAAACAGGAATGGCTTATGTCTCTGTTAAATACTGCGTTGTAAAAGTTGTACCAATATATGTTAGTGAGACAGGTCTTATTTTTCTCACTTTTCTTGAGGTTACAGAAAAAGAAGGTGGTAGCTTCTAAGGTTTTGGATTTAAGAACCTTGTAGTGTGCTGCATACTTTGAAGGGAAGCACTAAAGCACCATAAAATTTATAAATACGCTTCAGAGCATTGCATTTTCTTAAGTCCTGCAGTTCTCAGTCCACATGTCTGAATTTCAGATTAAGGAAAACAAAAAAAACCAAAGAATAAAACAAGTGCAAAGCACCCAGGGGTGCAAGTGGGAGATAAAGATCATAGCAAATCACTCTGTGATATTTTGTATCTGGAAAGAAAAGTGCCAGCTGCCTTGTCACAAAGGCTGTTCTGCATTTAAAAGTGACAATTCTATACACAACACAGGAACAGTCTCCTCCATATTCAGCTCACAGAAAGAGTACTATAAATGGGGAGAAACAATTTTTGGAATTACTTCAAGTTTTTTACATTTGTAGGCAGGATAAAAAACTGTGAAATTTTGAATGCAGAACAAATAATTTCAGGTTGACTTAATTTCAATTTCATCTCTTCCAAACTGTAATTGTATATATTGAAGAAAGTCACTTCAAATGGAAAGGCAGTATGAAATGAGACAATTGTAGCATTTATTCTTAAAATGTCAAGGTGGGACGTTTAACATTGTTTGAATAACATTTATTTATTATTAAATGCTACTTACACCTTATTCGTCAGTATAGAGAATAAACACAGATCATTTGGGGAACCAATGATCTGTGGGTGTCTTTACCAGGAAAGTATGAAAGACTAAGCTACCTGAGTGTTCCATGTATTAACTGCCATTCCTAAATTAGTCTTAACTCTCTACCTTAACTTAAATAGGGATTATCAAGGTGTTTTTTTCATCAAATCTTCATGTGTAGCAGAAAATATTGAATTTGCGTTTGCACACAGGATGCATTATGAGTCAGCTATTGGAAACAGCCTGTTTTGGAGAAGTTGAGCTATTCTAAGACATGAGGGCCTTGAGCTCTCAGTTATGCTCTCACATAGCTGGGAACCTGAAAACACAGGGAGCAGAAGGTATTTGGCACTGTAGGATGGGACATATATGAGGGCATAAAACCCCTCTACTTAAACAGGCTTGTTGAGTCACAGTCAAAAAACTGTCCCGTGCAGCTGAGTCTTCCTGGAATTACATAGTTCAGGGTCTGAGTCATGGTAGCCATTTGCTGGGCTTCTTTGCAGAGAGGTGGATGAACTGAAAGAATAGCTTTTCTTTCTTGGAGAACGTGAAAGAATGCACTACAACATTGTGTACTTTGAGAAGAAAGGAATTTCTTTTTTGTATGTAGAAATGAAAATTCTACATTTTTATTTTTATTTTGGTATTAGAACTGATACCTTTTTTTGGAGTATCAGTGCTTTCTGATAATGTGCTTGATCAGTTTTGTCATCTGGTATCGGTGTATTGATGAAGAGCTTGCTTCTGTGTTTGAGATCAGCCTTCAAGAAAGGGTGTTTACGAGGGCATAGGCAAAAAGCTGCGATGTAGGGAATCTAGACATATAAAACAGAGAGACATCTATAACAGTAGTGTGTCATTTGTATGTAAGAAATGTAGGAAGTGATAAGTGTTTTATGGTAGTTCCTCACTGTCCATATTGAATGGCGCTTTATGCTAAGCAAGAGCTGTTGGAAATTGGCTAGTAGATTTTTCTTGTTCAGTATGGCCAAATCTATTTTTGCTGAAAATCAATATGGGAGAGCAATGCCAGCAGGCATTAAAGTGTAATTGATGGCAAGAGTGAACCACCCTTCAGACTTGCAGATAATGAAATATTGCATACTGCTGTAAGCCACCTAGTTCCCCTGAGCTGATTTACAAGATCAGAATGTGTAGCTTCCACAGGAGGTTGTGTCTTTCTAATTACATTTTTATATTCGCATGCTCTGTACCAGTTTAGTTTGAAATTCATTATTCCCTTTGTTTTCCCTTTTCCACCATATAATTGTTATCTTCTACAGTACTGAAGTACTGGGCTTCCTAGGAGAACTTGATTACCTGCAGAGACAGATGTGCTAAATGGCAATGCAAGGATGATTTGTCGAAGAAGATTTGAAAGCTGACATCTGATACTACCTGCGGCACTGTCAGGAGAGGAGCACTGTCAACAAGCTGTTAAAAATGACTTCTAATGGCTGAACAAAGTAGATAACACATCAAGAAAATATCCTCGTTCTTACTGATTGCCTGGTTTAATAGGTACAGTTTTACTAAATTTTTTAATAGAACAAAATGAGAGTTTAATATAATCTCACTGAGGTTGGTTCTAATTAGATATATTAATTTATTATGACTTTCTTGATTAGAAGAACTCAAGTAATTAATTTCTTTCGTACAACGTTATTTTAGACAAAATCCCAGAACCTTCCAGCTATATGTAAATTCTTGGTGGATCTACAGAAGACTTTACAAAGACCAAATAATTTTACTTATTTTGCTGAACTTTAAAATCAAGCAAAAATATTGATATTTTTCTGCTATTTTTTAGGTAGAATTATCTAAGCTGCTTAGCTGTTCATAGATCAATGGTAGCAAACACTTTGATTGTTGCAATAAGAGTGAGACAGAGATAAATAGATTTCTTTGCTTAGATAGCTGTTTAAAGGCCTAATCAGCTTCTGGTTTCATATTGATTCTTGGTGCCCTAAAAACCCAGACAGAAATTGAAGACATTAGTTTAATTTAGTTGGATGAGATGTCAAGGGACTTTAATGTAGTGCATTTTTTGCTTTCAAATATGCAAAAATATGGTTTTGTACACTTAACTTTATTACTACAAGGCATTTTAGGCACATGAAAACCAGCAAGGTGCTTGGTGACAGCCAGCATGGCTTCATTAAGGGGAAATCCTGCCTGACCAATCTGGTGGCCTTCTATGATG